>SNQJ01S0171855.1:7279-17290 GCA_010110895.2 Picea sitchensis
GATTTTTTGTCCCTGCGGGTTTCGAACCGGTGACTTAACATCACGGAGTGCCTTAAGTTTTAACAGCACACTCCGTCACCGACTGTCCTACACCTCAGGGACAATGTTTTGTAGATCTTAAAGCTCTCGTATTGTTAGAATTATCTTGACAAATGTTTATGGAGTGATGAATTTGGTAACTCTATTGCTTTTTCCTTTATGTTATCATTGGGATGTTGTTTATGGATGAATTCTTTCTCTACATTTGGTTAAATGCACATACATTTTATTCCAGATAATTATAATCTTCATGCGTGTTGGAGTTCATCTACTTTTGTGATATCTCTAGTTACATTTCTGCTATTTGGGACAGCAAGGAAAGAGCCTTTGTAGTGTAAATTTTTCAAGCCTAAGTGATTGTTGTCCTAATATTCTCTCAATAAATAACTCAAAACTGATTTATTTAACAGCAGAAAATTAAATTTCTGAACATTGCATCAATCACACAACAGCTGAGAAAATGAACAGCGGAATAAATAAAATATATACACAGGGATTTCTCCTCATAATCAGCTTTGCATTCCTTTGATCAAAGCTTACAAGTTGACCTCTGCAACCTACATGGACTAGCAGTTGTACAGTCAACAAAATCACCTAAAACAGAAGTGTACAGCCTATGTAAAAGAGGGTACAGCTACAACAGTATGGCCTGCTCTGTTTCTGCCTTTCCTGGACAGCAAACCACTCTCTCTCTCCTTTCAACACTGAAACATACTTAAGCAACCACAGAACGCTGTGTACAGCCAGATCTAAATGTCTATGGCCAGATCTGAAAGTGTACGGCCTGTGCATAAAGAAAAGATGGCTACAACAGTGGTACGGCATGTATGGCCTGCTGGTGTCTTGCTGGTCTCTTGAGCAATCTTCTCTTCTTCTCCTTGAATGTGCTCTGCATTCTTCCAGCTCTCTTGCTCTCCTCTCACGTGAGAGATCGACCTCTTCCTCTCTTGTCCTATTTATGCTTTGAGAGAAATAACTTATCTCCTCAATCCTAGCTGCCACCTATCTCAATCTTGAGATATACGGCTAAGATTAAATCATAATCTAAGTCAGTAATGTTCTAGAACTTCTAAAACATTTCATTTAGATTCATAAAACTAAGTTAACTTCAAAACATTAGACTTTCACTCTATTAATTTTATTTTTCAGGTGAAATTACAAGAGAGAATTAGTGATCACCTTTCCAAGGTGGTCACCAATGACTTGTCTCAAACCACTTCCTACACATTCACACTAAAACCTGTGCAAAAAGTTCTTGCTCGAGCTACATTTCTCAACATGTAGCTTGTACATTTCAGCCTCAATTGCCATGTTTTCCTCAATAGGATATCCTCCCATGAACCTTGATTTGACTCCATATGCCCAATGGAAAGACACTAATCTTCAGTCCATTCATCCATCTTATTTCCTAAACCTTTATGACTTGTTTTGCTAGAGCCATCTCTTCATTTCACCTTGGACTTCATTGTATAAGCCCTAGTAATCCTGACACGTACCATGAGCTGACCTAAACTGTGAAGAGGGTTTGTGAGGTGACATTGGCATCCCTCTTAGTTCCTCCAAGGTCTCACTTGAACTTCAGGACTTTATCTAAAGAAGTGAGGGTTTGAGAGGTAACAAGACTTATAGACAAAGAACGAAGGTAACAATAATGACAGTTCAAAAATATTATTTCCAAGTGTGAGTGTGTAGTAACAATTCTGACACGTGTAGTACAATACACCAAAGCATTGCTTCTTAAACTATACTCATTCAGTAGTATTTACCTACATAAAACAAGGTAACTTACAAAGCTGTAGTTGCAGAGGTGTTATTTCCTTTTTCTGTATGATCTGCCTTCAATACCAACTGCTTTACCTGTTGCATGATTCTGTCATAATCTGCTGGTTTATGAACATGTTCTGACATATAGCTCACGGGAACTACCTGAAACCAAGTATAACAAAAAGCAAGTTGAAATTATAATAATTTCATATTTTTTTAAACTGTTCATATCAAGCGATTAACTGTTAACAAATGCTATAATGTTGATAACAAAAGTCCAAGGCATTGCTTCCACTAATCCAAAGACCAATAATTGACATAACTACCGACACTTGTTCAGAATCCAGATGGTTTAACATGGATAGTATATAAGGACTGTGTTCTGCCTACAGGGCACATTCAGGCCTAGAAGGGAAAAGAGAAATCTGTGATGCAACTAAGGGCATCACAAACATACTTGCAAGAAAAACATTTAGAAACAAATGTTTAAGATGCTCACAATCTGTTCCTTTTGCCTGCATATATTATTCAAGTCTGCAAACAGGTTGTCAAGCTTTTCCACCATATGTCGATTTGCCGCCTCCCTCTTCTGCACCAAGTCTTCTAGTTTGCTTTTACTATAGACTAAAACAGATTCACAGGACGCATCCTCATTTAGAAAGTAACTCCGACTATCTAAAATAGCCTCCAAATTTGATAATTGACAGGAAGCAGCACCAGGCATGGAACTACTAATGAACGATGGTATTTCTGCTCTAATCTCAGTACTTTCCAACAATCTTATAAGCACTTGAAGCTGCTGACCAGCTCGGAGGAGGGGAGTACAAACATGTTTCAGGAAACAGGGAATAGAGACTCCACTGCGCACCTGCATGGATTTTCAAATCTATTACAAACAAAAAGGAGCAGGCAGAACATTACCATTATGTACCAAAGTAGAGATACAAACATGGGCGAAGTAGCTATAAGTATGGTCCTTCATTGAAGATGTAAATTACAATGCTAAATCATTTGTATTGTATCCAATCTTACACTACAGATAGGAGTTTCATCTGATAGATACATTAAAAATGCAAACTGTAACATCTTCATCATACCATTCTTATCTCCTTAAATGATGTCTTTCCTCGTTAAATTACCTTTATACTTGGGACAGGCAAATGATTTGCATGTCTTTTTCCGGCATTTGAAATAGGCTCCATGTTTTCTGAAGCCTCAACAATGAACTCACTGTATGGATCCTTCACAACTGCCCGATAAAGCCATGATTTTATGAAATCAAAATATGGCCGGCAAGCACGAGAAAACAGAAACTTCAGAAGTTCGCGATGAATTGGATCAGCCTCCTGCATAGTATAGTCAAAAAATATTAGGAATATCAATAAAAGGACTGGTCAAATGGATACCATTAATAACAACTCAGAAGCTATAAAAGCAAAATAAAAAAATCGGCATAAGTCAGTAAATTCTGCCCTAATGCTCATTCCCCTTGAGAAAATGATGAATAACCTAAAAATCCCAGAGAACAATAGCATTGTTGTGAGTGTTGGTCTTCAAAACAAAAAGCAAAGCTAATTTAGATATGTTTTATTCTTAGCATGGCAATGTAACAAACCCAATCAACAAAGCAGCAACAAGTATTAATTGGTTGGCAAGACACCAGGTGAACTTTTTCTTGAAATTAACATAGAACTGCCAGTATGTATCTATATATTGTAATACAAAGAAGAATATCTAGAAGAAACAGCATTGCAAAAGTAACCTGTCATGTGATATAAGGTGCTAGATAATGGGTGCTAACATGCAGGGAAAGCTAGAAATTGTAGAATTCTAAAAGTACTCAAAATGAATTCCCAACCAACCCAAGCATACAAATCAGAACCTTGGGAAGACAACAGCTCACTGACGACCTGTTATACAGATCAATCTCCCTTCACCCTGCAACCACAACTTCATATATAAAAAATTCAATGCAAGTTAGCATGCAATGCATCCTACTCAAACTCAAAGAAGAAATGCATTCTTTATACTAGGAACATCAAATGGGAGGACAGCATGCCCAAGACCAAACCTCCCATGCGGCGAAAGTCCACACATGGTCAGCACCTATTAACATTTATCACCATCACCCATGCAGCAAAAGTCAAGACATGGACCTAGCTCTCTAATATGTGGCTCTACCAATTCGACATGTTTATCATCCTCCGTTATTATTATGAAAGTGAAAAGTAAAAAGGAGGATTATATATTAAAATGCGTCAACCTCATCAGCTATTTTCATCACAAACCAGACATTTACTAAGTGTAATTTGAACATGGAGCCCATAGGGAACTTCCTATATTTGGCACAGGGTGAGATCGGTCGCCTTGAGTGTGGAAGACTATGAAAGTAGGAAGTTCTACAGCTGTGTAACGTGCTAGTGACAAGAGTGCTTAGCACAGTTTAGAAAGAATAGATGGACAATTTAATAGAAACAAAAACATAACAAGGATTTTTGCTTATCTATGTTGTTATACAATAGAGAAACAGAGAGCATTCATAAACATCCAAGTAAATTCACACAAGACAAGATATAATGCTCAAATTTGTACACTTGATATTGCCATTACAAATTGTTCTACAAAACTGAGCGTAAATGAAGATGATCATAAATCTTCTCTATCATACAAGCATGGGGTTTCATATTTGGAAGCTATTAGAATGGATGGAAGAAGCATCCATTGTATCCACCATTGAAGTTCATGAAGATCTTTCTCCAGAGGCAACTCTTGAGGACCAAATGCATATTAAAGACCAAGCATATGAAGAACCCTCTCAAGAGCTCATCCATGAAGAATCTTCCTCTATCCAAGAAGAAGAAGGTCTGGTAAGCTTCACTTTTACTCTAACTTTTGAACCTAAGGATACACTAGTTAAAGATCTTGAGGAAATTTCAAATTCAGATTTTGCTTGTACACTTAGTGAAGATGTGGATGGTCAAGAACATGCTTTAAAGACATACACTTTCAGCAATTTAACATAATATCGATGAAAAATATTGGAAATTCATGGAGAATCCTATATATGATTCATCTAATGAAGAAAGTGTTGATCTAGAGATTATCAGGCAGCCCAGTAGAGAAGCAAATAATCTTCATGAACATTCAAAAGTTTTTGTAGCAAGTTTCCAGCAATGTTCACATGCACAGAATTCAGAAATTTTTCATAATAGTGAATATTTTACTTAGGCAAGTGAACAGGAAAGGATGACCTCCATAGGATCCATTTTATGGTGTTGCCCTGCCTCAAGGGTTTTCATAATAATAAAGGAGGTTTTTTCTATATTGTTGTTTGAATCCTTGTGGTGATTTTATTATTCAGATATTTGGTACTTAACAATTGGTATCAGAGCACTTTCTTCAGCCACAAAAAAAGGGCAATTTTTGTTTATTTTGTAGATTTTTTGAAGAAAAAAAAGAGGGCCGCGACACTTTGGACAATTCCTGTAGTTTTCGGTGCAGAATTTGCAGAAACTAGTTCTAGGTCTGAGCTCCTCTCGGAAAAACTGTTAAAATTAAATTAAAAAGTACCTAGGCAAGTGTTTCTCATGGGTCCGTACAGCCTTTTGTTGGCACAGAAATCGAGGAACAGGAACAGAAATAAATTTTGTCCATACAGTACGGATTTCGCAGTCCGTACAAAAGAATTTTTGGCACAGTTTTCGAGGAGGTACAGTGAGCCGTACACAGGCCGTACCGTATGGATTTTTACAGTCCGTACAGTCACTTCGTGGCACAGAAATCGAAGTGATTTTCTGTGTGTTTTCTGGAAAGTTTGGCACGGTTTTCAAGGAGGTCGTACAGCCATTAATACACCCAGAAATTTGCTGCTTCTGTTGGCACGAATTTCGAGGCATCCGTACAGCCAGTTAGAGGCACAAATATCGACGAGCAGACCTGTACTTTGTTGCAAAAAATTCTGGAAAGAATTTTGAGGAGTTTTGCTCATTTCCTGTGTGAAGACTTGGCACGGTTATCGAGATAAGTTTGTCATTAAATTTTTGAAGATGAATATGTTGTAACAAAATTTCTCTAAAGCTCACAAATAATAAAAACTCCCTCTCTCACTGGTTTTCCCCTTGTGGGTTTTTCCAGGGTCGTTGTTAGACCAAAAATCATTGTGTCATTTTCTGAGTTTTATGTGCTGCTGATATATTTTATTTCTGCGTTAAAACGATGTTCAGAATCCTCATGTTTTAGTTCTGAAATTTATTTTTATGCTGAGTTTAATTGGCTGTAATAAATTTGGGTTTGGGCATTAAACATTGGCTGAAAAATCAGCGAGACTGAAACTGGGTTGGGGTCTGAAATTTTACATGGTATCAGAGTTGAGTTGAAAGAAGCAGAAATATTTCAGCAAGTCAGAAAATTGGGACAGCAGTCACTTCACCGGACAGAACCTTGAATTTGTCATTTTCAACAGAAAGGGGTCAATGGCTACAGGTTTGAGAGTTGAGGACAGACTTGATGGGGCAGCAAATTTTGGTGTTTGGAAGGAGAGGATGATCTTGCTATTGCAAGAAAATGAGTTGTGGGACATTGTTGAAAATACCCCAACACATCCCATGGTTGTACCTATTGATGCTACTCTTCTTGCAGCATACACTAAGAAGAGTATCAAGGCTAAGAGGATTATTCTTGATGCCATCAAGTACCATTTGATTCCTCACTTGACGGGGAAGGCAAATGCCTATGATATGTGGGAGTCTTTGACTAAGTTGTACCAGAGTACAAATGAAAACCGGAAGATAGTTTTGAGGGAAAAACTAAAGAGCATTAAAATGACCAAGGCTGAAAATGTGGTCACATATCTTACCAGGTTGACACAGGTGAAAGATGAGCTTGAAGCTGTGGGGGAGGCCATAGTTGACAGTGAGCTTGTGAGGACAGCATTGAATGGAGTTTCCAAACAATGGGTTGTTTTTGTTGAGGGCATTGTTGCTAGGGAGAAGCTTCCCAATTGGGAACGTCTTTGGGATGACTTTGTTCAGGAGGAGACCCGGAGAGGTTATGTACATGGCAGTGCATCTACAGGTCATGATGAGGAGAATGTGGCTCATGCTGCCAACAGCAAGAAGAAATTCAGAAAGGGTCCTAAGGGAGGAAACAAACCAAAGTGTGAAGGGAAGACGCACATGAGCAAAGTCAAGTGCTTTGCATGCCACAAGTTTGGGCACTATGCAGGTCAGTGTCCTAACAAGAAGAAGAAACAAACAACAGCTTCAACAGCGGTTGAAGAGTTCTCCACCAAGTTTGACAAGGAGTTTTCCTTGGTTGCGTGTCTTTCCACGAGGACCACTCATTCAGATATGTGGTATATTGACAGTGGTGCTTCCCACCATATGACAGGGGTTCATGAGCACTTGACAGACCTTACACAGATTGGAGATATTGAGGTAGTGCTTGGAGATGACCGGGTGGTCAAGGCAGTTGGTTGTGGGACTATATCATTTCAAAGGGAGTCTTTGCCTCCCATGTTGTTGAGAGAGGTCCTATATGTTCCGGGCTTGAAGAAAAACTTAGTATCAGTTTTTGCTATTGAGGAGAGGGGCTATGAGGTCTTGTTCCGTGATGGGTAGGTGCTCCTTTTCCCCGAGAGGTCCAGTATCGCTTCGGCCAAAGTGATTGGGACTCGACATGAGAAGTTATACAAACTCATGTTTCAGCCAACGAGAGCATTGTTTCATTCTACCATCAGCAGTGACCTATGTGAGCTATGGCACATTTGCACCATGGGGCTTTGAGAGCACTGAGGGAGATTGTGACTAGAGTTCTAGATTTCAGTACAGAGCACCAGGAGTTGTGCAAGGGGTGTGCTTTGGTAAAGTACACCAAGATTGTTTTTCTTAGCAGTGACAGTAGAGTAGCAAGGATCCTTGATCTTATTCATTCAGATGTATGTGGCCCGATGTCTTCGGCATCGTTGACTGGTTTTCTATACTATGTTATATTCATTGATGACTTCTCACGGAAGTCTTGTATTTTCTTCATGAAGACCAAAGGACAGGTCTTCAGTCGGTTCCAAGAGTTCAAAGCTCTTGTGGAGAACCAGACAGGGAAGAAAATCAGAGTTCTGAGGACAGACAATGGGGATGAGTATACCTCCAAGGAGTTCATGGAATTTTGTGCAGTAGAGGGCACCAAGAGAGAGATGATTGTTCCTTACAACCCACAGCAGAATGGGGTTGCAAAGAGGAAGAACAGGGCCATTGTTGGGGCTGCGAGAGCCATGCTACATGATCAAGGGCTGCCACTATTTCTTTGGGCTGAGGCATGCTACACTGCAGTTTATCTGCAGAACAAGAATCCACACAGGGCAGTGGGGAGCATGACTCGTGAGGAGGCTTTTTCTGGGAAGAAGCTTGAGGTGGGGCACTTTCAGGTTTTTGGGTGCATCACATATTCATGTGTCCCTTCTGAGAAGAGGACAAAGCTAGAGCCCACGACAGAGAGAGGGATCTTTGTTGGGTACAGCAAGACTTCAAAGGCTTTCCGTATATACCTTCCTTCCTTGAGGAAAACTGTCTTGAGGAGGGATGTTAGATTTGAGGAGGACGAAGCCTTTAGGAAGTCACGAGAGACAGAGAGGGGTGAGCAGTCTTCACCTCAGATTCAGGTGAGTCCGCAGCAGACTACAGTGACACAGAGTTCGAGGCCACCAGTTTCAGTGACGACTGGTTCACAGATGACAAGGCCACAAATTTCAGGTTCGCAGGTTACCGATCCACAGGGTTCAAGATCGAGTACTCCAGGGTCTACTTCAGGATCACAGTCTTCAGGAGATGGGGTTGAGCAGGGAGAGTCCCCTCCACGGGACACTACTTCAGAGAGGAGGAAGCCCAAGTGGCTTCAGGATACTTTGAGGGAGGCACAGGGTTCAGTGGGGAATCCCAGACAGGTAGTGAGGGAGAGTAAACCTCCCGAGAGGTTTTGCTGCTACATCACGATGGTGAGCAGTATTCAGGAGTCTGAGCCTTCCACTTTTGAGGAGGCTACTAGTAGACAAGTTTGGNGATCTTTGTTGGGTACAGCAAGACTTCAAAGGCTTTCCGTATATACCTTCCTTCCTTGAGGAAAACTGTCTTGAGGAGGGATGTTAGATTTGAGGAGGACGAAGCCTTTAGGAAGTCACGAGAGACAGAGAGGGGTGAGCAGTTTTCACCTCAGATTCAGGTGAGTCCACAGCAGACTACAGTGACACAGAGTTCGAGGCCACCAGTTTCAGTGACGACTGGTTCACAGATGACAAGGCCACAAATTTCAGGTTCGCAGGTTACCGATCCATAGGGTTCAAGATCGAGTACTCCAGGGTCTACTTCGGGATCACAGTCTTCAGGAGATGGGGTTGAGCAGGGAGAGTCCCCTCCACGGGACACTACTTCAGAGAGGAGGAAGCCCAAGTGGCTTCAGGATACTTTGAGGGAGGCACAGGGTTCAGTGGGGAATCCCAGACAGGTAGTGAGGGAGAGTAAACCTCCCGAGAGGTTTTGCAGCTACATCACGATGGTGAGCAGTATTCAGGAGTCTGAGCCTTCCACTTTTGAGGAGGCTACTAGTAGACAAGTTTGGAGAGATGCCATGATGGAAGAGTACAATTCCATCATGAAGAACGATGTCTGGGAAGTTGTTCCTAGACCTGAGGGGAAGTTAGTGGTGACTTCCAGGTGGCTCTATAAACTTAAGCATGTTGCAGATGGCAGCGTCGTACAAAGATCGCTTTCTGGCTCGGAGGATTTCACAGGTTGAGGGAGTTGATTATGATGAGACCTTTGCATCAGTTGCTAGATATACCTTGATCAGGGCAGTGATATCCATTGCAGCAGAGATGGGTTGGAAGATCCACTAGATGGATGTGAAGACAACATTTCTGAATGGTCTTATACAGGAGGAGGTGTATATTGAGCAGCCTTTGGGCTTTGAGATGCATGGGAGAGATTCTCATGTGTGTAGACTGAAGAAGGCATTGTATGGGCTGAAACAAGCTCCCAGAGCTTGGTATTCGAGGATTGATTCTTATTGGCAGCAGTTGGGCTTTGAGAAGAGTGAGGCGGATCCCAACCTATACTTCATTGTGGTTGGAGAGGATCCTCTCATTCTCTTGCTATATGTGGATGATCTTTTCATTACAGGGGCAGAGAGACTCATCACTAGTTGCAAGGAGAGCCTTGC
>SNQJ01S0171856.1:428-20484 GCA_010110895.2 Picea sitchensis
CTAACATCCATCTTTCAATAGAATATTACAATATTACAATATTACAATTGCATACCATATTACAATGTAATATGGTAATCCCATATTACATTGTAATATGGCAATACCATATTACATTGTAATATGGTATACCATATTACAATGTAATATGGTAGTACCATATCACGTGTCATTTTTTTTTTAAACTTAAAGTCATCGTCGCAATATTGACGATAGTTTGTCGGAAACAAATTTTTCATCACAAGTTGCCATGGATTTTAGTCACTATTGCCACGGATTTTCGTCGCAAGTTGCTACGATTTTTCGTCGCACATACAACATCTGTGTCATAAGTTTTTGGCTTGGCATAAATTTTTGTCGCAATTGCGACGATTTTTTCATGGATTTTCGTCTCTATTACCACATATTTTCATCGCAAGTTGCCACGGTTTTTCATCGCACATACAACATCTGCATTGTAATTTTTTGGCTTGGCATAAATTTTCGTCGCAATTTGTCACGGTTGTTCGTTGTAATTGCGACGATGCATAGGGTTAACCGATCTTGATGATGATGACACGTGGAGAGCTAATTTTGCCGATCTTTCCATGCACACCTGGATCGTGGATGTAGCGACGAAATTATACCGACAAAAAAAAGTCTCGGCTTTCGTGGAAATTGTGACAGATAAGTGTGGCAATATCAATGAAAAACCGTCGCAAATTTGGTCATATGTACTAGTGCCTCCATATGGGATTTCCATTGGAAGTAGTTGGTGTTGGTAAGCAAAAGATCAGTGGAAAATCCATATTAAATATGTAGATAATATGAATTTAAAAATTGAAATGGATGATCTAGATGGAGATATATCGAAAAATTGGGCGGTTTAAAAAAAACGGGCTTCGAATGTGAAAGTTATGTCATCACTTTTACAAATAAGTTGATTTATGAAGTGATCCACTTTTATAAAAAGTAGTGGGGATCACTTTTACAATGAAGTTTCTTTATAAAATAAAGTTTCATGCAAAATGAATAAATTTAAAATAAAATATTAAAACTACTTATAGTGATTCACTTTTATACTTGAAGTGAAATACACTTTACAATGGATGCATGGACTTTTTCAAAAAAAAGTAACAAAAAAGAGACTTGAACTCAAGACCTCTTACTTAATAAGGCAATTTTTAACCAAGTGAGCTAGAAAAACATATTGTATTGTTTAGAATGAGGATTGGAGTTTTTGTTGTTGTGGTGGTGGTGGTGGTGGAAGACATCCTTGGAGAGAGTGCTAAAAAAAAAAAACACAGAAGAAAAAAAAATTGCTTCTCAATGACAATAAGGGTTAGATCTCAGTTAACTTACCCGAAAAATGCACCTTTTCCGATTTTTTTTTTTTATTTTCCGAGATCACACAGGTCGCAGGGAAAAGAGAATACGCAGATCCAAAAGAGTAGCAACCCGGAAACAAAAAATATAAAACCAAAATAATACTTTGCAAAAATTTAAAAAGGGTGTATTCGAGCTTTATACTTCCATATCTTATTGAAATGATTGTATCTTGGGAAAATAGAAACATTTTCAAGTGAAACGAAAAGAGTTCCTGACTGAAACAAGCGTTCCAAATGAAATGGAATAGTCCTCTCATCTGATAAATGCACGAAAATGGAGGAAACCATAGATGAGGCAACTCAGCTTCACAATCTCGATCTACAATGGGAGCGTGTCTTCAAACAGGCTCTGATACCATGTTTGAAAACACAACAGAGGACGAACACCTTCAGTAACCACTCACACAACCATATCAAAGATCAACAAATCGATATTTTGACGTGGTAAACCCCCTATAGCGAAACATCCACGGCCCCAACCAATGCGACCACTTGGAGCAATTTATTAATGCAAAAGAAAAAAAATACAGAGAGATTGTACAAGAGGATTTCTCATAATATATCATCGGCAAAAGACCCTCTATGCTCTTTAAATAGATATCATGGACCAATCAGGTGTTAAGCCACAGATCAATGTAGTTGTTAAGATCTAGGAGAATATGAACCGTCGAATCACTCTATGTCAAGAACATATTGTGACTGCCAGATTTTCTAACTACAAATTCATACTAAAGAAACACACTTTTACCTAGCGACACATTAGACCAAGTAGATCTTAACTAACTCCTAAGTGTTTAAATATCCTAACATAATACAACTTGGAGTGACTTCCCCAATGAACTTTCTTCACATAAATGAATGTCATCAGAGATTGTCTACATGGTAGGCAGGAAACATGAGGTGCTATCTAGTATGAGTGATAAACACTTTAGGATAGTGTAATAAGTCCTTCCTAGTTGCAACTTTTATGAAAAGTTATAAAATTTGTTTCCCTACGTAAATGAGAAGTGAATTGCAATTACATTTATTTTTAATAGTGGTTTTTTAATTACACTTATAAAATGGTTGAACCCCTTGGAAGCAATGGGACAAGATTGAATTTGATCCCTATAGACAATGATTACTTACAACAAACATGGGTAATAGAGAAATCACAATGCCACATAGCTTACGCCAAACAACATAGGTAATAGAGAAAAGGTAGCACGTGCACATTCAATGGAGGCATCAATGACCTATTAGGAAATGACTAAAATCATAAGCATCGACCATCATTAATGGTAGTGATAGAGCCTATTTGATGGATAAATTCCACGGGTTACACCAAAGGCCACAATGGGTTTGTGTAGAGATGGATTAAAAAGGAACTATAATGCAAGTGCATGAAGGCATCATCGACCTTAAGAAAGGCATCAATGAGGAAAAAAGTGAAGAATGCACCACAACGTTGCATGAATATGCATGGAAACTTCATGGAAAGAGGTCACTCCAATCATCACCATTAAAACAATAAATCAACGAAACCAAGAAAAGAGATCCCACACGATGAAGGCACTCACAAAACCTTGTCAAAGAAAAAAACCAAAATGAATCTCTTAATGAACCCTTGTCCATCTTATTATAGAGAATATAGCTTAAGGTTTGGACACTCTTATTATTCTTATTATAGAGGAGATAGCTTAGGGTTTGAACATTATTATTATTTAAAATATATCTTAAGGTTTCAACAGCAAAATTATGGAGGAGATAGCCAGGCTTGGACACTTATTATAGAGGAGATAACTTAAGGTTTCAATAACAATTACATATAATAACAAGGGGAGTTGCGGAGCAACAAGTCCCTGCAAAGAAGGGAGATAAAAGAAAGAACTGTGATTCAAACCAATGCCACTACAGAGAGAAAAACATGTTTGTAGCTCCAGTTGTAAGTATAATATAGATAATTTCATTTATTGATAAGTATCATATATGCAATCTATTGAAAATGTTGCAACATTACTGTGATTCAAGCCAATGATGCTACAGAGAGAAAAACATGTTTGTAGGTCCAGTTTGCAAGATTTGTGGCATGAGGCTAATCCAAACCGATCAGGTCAAACATGATCGTTGGAAGGAAACCAGAGCTTCTTACAACGAATTACAATTACCACACGCAAGAATGACAAGCTTTTTTTATTACAAGCATACCCTTCTAGTTCACAAGGTTGAGCCTACAGTATGACCCATTCGTCTTGACAGCCAAGTTGTACTACAGTCAGATAGTCGAAGGCAATCAGACAGTCGAAGGGGAACGAAAACGCCAAATCATCAGAAGGCCCTTTCACATACCAATCCCTTCATGCTTGAAACCAGGCGTTCAGAGCTAAAATGAAATTGGTCTTTAGAGACAAACTTATGAAACTCTCGTGCGTGATCTCAACTTTTTAAACGTACCATAATGTCATCATCAAACCCTTGTATACATTACTTAGAATCTCTTCGCACCACATTACTTCGAATGCTTGCATCTTCCTATTTATTACGATTACCATACCGCTTGGATCTTTACAGTGTAGCTCCACTCACTTTGCACATTCATATTTCAAGGCTGAGGTCCTAAGAACAAATCTTAAATTTGGGGTTCAAAGCTCCCTAAAATATCAAACAAAAGAAGTTGGGGTTCAAATCTCTCTAACATATCAAACAAAAGAAATTAACTACAAACAAAATCTCATCACGTATGTGGGTGCTTATGCATACCTTGATTGTCCCAGATCCATTGTCCAACACAAGAGCCTGGACTTCTTCTCCATACCCCATGACTATCTGGGTATAGATAGCTCACAACAAGATGTTTCCAACAAACTTCATTGTAAAAAATCTACCTAATATATACTCTACGCAGGCATTCCTATGAGAAATCAAAAGTTGTTCATACCTCAAGATTTGAATGACTGCCAAAATGGACTCAAGACCGAATTTAGAAATCATAATTGTATTAGCTGAATATATATGTTTATGATAGCTACTCTATGTGCATATATAAAGCTATAAACTGTTGTCGATTCATGCCTACTATAAGATTACAATGGTTGAACACATCATAAAAATGTCATAAAGAGAAAACGTTGTCAAAAGAGACCGCACCTTGACTCTTATGATCATATTGAACAAACATTAATTTCAATCTATAAGCCACAATAAATAACCATACGATGCAAGCAAGCACAAAAATAATGAAATAATTCTCATGCAAGAAGCCAACGGGCTGAAAAGAAATTCATGATTTCACTCGACACAAAACATTAAACAACTTGGATCAAAAGCATACAAGGAGTAAGCAATCCATCAAATAAATAATGAACATTCCAACATCCTTCAACTCATAAAGGAAATCGTGAATTCATAATCATCCGAAAACAAAACCGGAATTCGCCAAAAGAGAATGACTCTATGTACAAAACTATATTTATTACTTCAAAAAACCATTGTGCTTGGGATTTTCGGTAGCTAGTGTAGCTAGTGTACGCCATGATATCATTTAAACCCGTTGATATGATAGATGTTAGTGACACTTGCAATTACTTTATATAACGATCATTGAAGATAGTGCGAGATAAGATAGATGTCAATGACACTTGCAATTACTTTATATAACATGATTTATTTAACTCTTGCCATGTGCATTCCATTACATGGAGTGGTCTCCACTTGGTTCCCATGCTCGCATGTAGTTTGCATGGATTCTATGTTTGCATCCATCATGACAAAGTTTCAATCCCAGGTGGACCAAAGGATATGGTTTTGCAGTGGGTCAATTCAATTTCCATTGTAGTTTACTCTGAGGAAAAAATTTGGATCAGAGTAGTTGTAAGGCATAAGGTCGGGACTCGGACATACAACACAGACAACATAGACGCCGTGGGAGATATGAAATTTTTTTTCATAGACCAACGGATTTTGACACTCCAGACCTAGCTCTGGATAAAGGGAAAACCCAAGTAGTTGTCGGTCGTTCTGTTCTATCATTCCAGACATGGAATGTTCCTGCCCTCCTAGCTCACCACCTGGGTGAGGAAGGGGAATAAGCAGCGTTCTCTAGTCTTCAATTATCTTAAAATTCTCACTACGACACTCTGCCACTATGTTCAACTTAGAGAAGGAATAACTCGTCCAAATGTTTCCTTTCCTGTAATATGTACGATAGTACGCAGACTGGGTGGAATACTAGTGTTCATGTACTGACTGGCCTATTGGAATCTCCATTAGTGGCTTATTAGTATTTCGACAATGTGAATGAAGTGCAGTGAACTACCCGTCGAAGCGAAGGGGGAGAATTTTATAGCCGAATCAGGCCTCGAAGACTTAGCCTTGTTGTAAGAGAGAGAGAACTGGGCCGACTGCAAGACAAGATAGTTTGTGGATGGAAATCCAAGGAGGCAATCCAACGAAGTCCCCTCGCCTATCAACAAGAAAAGAGTTTATGTCCACAAGATTTTTACGGAATCTTGTTTCGATGTGAGACTCGTCTCCCTTCGGTCTCGGGTTGATGAGGTCTTCATCCTGTGAACTTGTGAACTTACGAAATGTTTGTTGGTCGGAAGTCTGGGGTCGAATAGACTGCATGATTTAAGAGTACAAAGTGGTGTTTGTCCTTAAATTTGGAAGAGACATATATGGATGGATCGAGAAACCAATTAAGTTTTCACTTACAACTCCAAACGGACAAGCGATTGAAAGGACATGGTTGTTAGCGTCAAACCCACAGTCAAGAAACTTTAGATATGAATATGTTGATTATTACGATGACCATGAATGGCTGCAACTAGATGTGGGGAAGTTCAAAGTGAGAGGAGATGGGAAGAAGTGGATTTCAGGTGCTTTCCTTACCGCCGATGAGCTCCACAGGAAGGGCGAGCACTAACTCGATTCAATGATGTGTGCCCACAGTTAGCAGATGAGTATACTAATGGAGTCGTTCGGGTATTACTACTAATGGAGTCGGATCGGGTATTATAGTTGGATCAAGTAGTAAAGTACCAGGTCAAATAGAAATTATTTGTGTAAACTCTATGGGAGACCTTACGAGTAACGAGGAATAGGGTGGCAAGCATAAAGGTGCTCAACCTCAAAACAGATGATTCCATCCATCCTTCCATAGTGAAACATTATTAAATGGAAAAATTCCTTAAAGAAACTTGACTAAGATATTTCCAGGACGTGGAAAAACCTAGAACTACAACAGGTATATGAACACAAGACTGAGATTTCTAGACCTGGAGCCAGAGAGTGATGGACCTGGAGCAGAAGCACCGAGGGACCTGGAGCAGGAGTGGTGAGGGACCTGGAGCCAGAGCCAACAACCCAACCTGTTCTCTAACTCGTTGGTCCCATCAATAGGCCTGTAAGGAGGTATATAAGGTAAGGTCAACATAGTTTATTTGACAGCATGGTTTTCATGGCCGAGTAGGTGGAAGCTCAACAACCTTGAGCTTAGGGAGTTAACAGTGAGTTGCTTACAGTAAGAAGGTGGCAGCTAAGGAAATTCCATTAGGTGGCAGCTAAGGGAATTGCAATAAACATTAGAGAAAGCTCTAGGATTTAACATTTAATGCCAAGAAGTAATGCTAGAAGAAGTTCTAGCATTACTTGACTTGCAGTAATGCTAGAAGAAGTTTTATGAAAAGTTATAAAATTTGTTTCCCTACGTAAATGAGAAGTGAATTGCAGTTACATTTATTTTTAATAATGGTTTTTTAATTACACTTATAAAATGGTTGAACCCCTTGGAAGGAATGGGACAAGATTGAATTTGATCCCTATAGACAATGATTACTCACAACAAACATCGGTAATAGAGAAATCATAGTGCCTCATAGCTTACACCAAAAAACATAGGTAATAGAGAAAAGGTAGCACATGCACATTCAATGGAGGCATCAATGACCTATTAGGAAATGACTAAAAGCATAAGCATCGACCATCATTAATGGTAGTGATAGAACCTATTTGATGGATAAACTCCACGGGTTACACCAAAGGCCACAATGGGTTTGTGTAGAGATGGATTAAAAAGGCACTATAATGCAAGTGCACGAAGGCATCATCGACCTTAAGAAAGGCATCGATGAGGAAAAAAGTGAAGAATTCACCACAATGTTGCATGAATATGCATGGAAACTTCATGGAAAGAGGTCGCTCCAATCATCACCAATAAAACAATAAATTAACGAAACCAAGAAAAGAGATCCCACATGATGAAGGCACTCACAAAACCTTGTCAAAGAAAAAAACCAAAATGAATCTCTTAATCAACCCTTGTCCATCTTATTATAGAGAATATAGCTTAAGCTTTGGACACTCTTATTATTCTTATTATAGAGGAGATAGCTTAGGGTTTGAACATTATTATTATTTAAAATATAGCTTAAGGTTTCAACAACAAAATTATGGAGGAGATAGCCAGGCTTGGACACTTATTATAGAGGAGATAACTTAAGGTTTCAATAGCAATTACATATAATAACAAGGGGAGTTGCGGAGCAACAAGTCCCTGCCAAGAATGGATATAGCATCAAGAACTGTGATTCAAGCCAATGCCGCTACAGAGAGAAAAACATGTTTGTAGCTCCAGTTGTAAGTATAATATAGATAATTTCATTTATTGATAAGTATCATATACGCAATCTAATGAAAATGTTTCAAAATTACTGTGATTCAAGCCAACAGAGAGAAAAACATGTTTGTAGCTCCAGTTTGCAATATTTGTGGCATGAGGCTAATCCAAACCGATCAGGTCAAACAGGACCGTTGGAAGGAAACCAGAGCTGCTTACAACGAATTACAATTACCACACGCAAGAATGACAAGATTTTTTTATTACAAGCATGCCCTTCCAGTTCACAAGGTTGAGCCTACAGTGTGACCCATTTGTCTTGACAACCAAGTTTTACTACAGTCAGATAGTCGAAGGAAGTCAAACAGTCGAAGGGGCACGAAAACGCCAAATCATCAGAAGGCCCTTTCACATACCAATCCCTTCATGCTTGAAACCAGGCGTTCAGAGCTAAAATGAAATTGATCTTTAGAGAAAAACTTATGAAACTCTCGTGCATGATCTCAACTTTTTAAACGTACCATAATGTCATCGTCAAACCCTTGTATACATTACTTAGAATCTCTTCGCACCACATTACTTCGAACGCTTGCATCTTCCTGTTTATTGCGATTACCATACCGCTTGCATCTTTACAGTATATCTCCACTCACTTCGCACATTCATCTTTCAAGGTTGAGGTCCTAAGATCAAATCTTAAATCTGGGGTTCAAAGCTCCCTAAAATATCAAACAAAAGAAGTTGGGGTTCAAATCTCCCTAACATATCAAAAAAAAAAAATTAACTACAAACAAAATCTCATCACGTATGTGGGTGCTTATGCATACCTTGACTGTCCCAGATCCATTGTCCAACACAAGAGCTTGGACTTCTTCTCCATACTCCATGACTATCTGGGTATAGATAGCTCACAACAAGATGTTTCCAACAAACTTCACTGTAAAAACTCTACCTAATATATACTCTACGCAGGCATTCCTATGAGAAATCAAAAGTTGTTCATACCTCAAGATTTGAATGATTTCCAAAATGGACTCAAGACCGAATTCAGAAATCATAATTGTATCAGCTGAATATATATGTTTCTGATAGCTACTCTCTGTGCATATATAAAGTTATAAACTGTTGTCGATTCATGCCTACTATAAGATTACAATGGTTGAACACATAATAAAAATGTCATAAAGAGAAAATGTTTTCAAAAGAGACTGCACCTTGACTCTTATGATCATATTGAATAGACATTAATTTCAATCTATAAGCCACAATAAATAACCATACGACTCAAGCAAGCACAAAAAGAATGAAATAATTCTCATGCAAGAAGCCAATGGGCTGAAAAGAAATTCATGATTTCACTCGACACAAAACATTAAACAACATGGATCAAAAGCATACAAGGAGTAAGCAATCCATCAAATAAATAATGAACATTCCAGCATCCTTCAACTCATAATGGAAATCGTGAATTCATAATCATCTGAAAACAAAACCGGAATTCGCCAAAAGAGATTGACTCTATGTACAAAACTATATTTATTACTTCAAAAAACCCTTGTGCTTGGGATTTTCGGTAGCTAGTGTAGCTAGTGTACGCCATGATATCATTTAAACCCGTTGATATGATAGATGTTAGTGACACTTGCGATTACTTTATATAACGATCATTGAAGATAGTGTGAGATAAGATAGATGTCAGTGACACTTGCAATTAGTTTATATAACATGATTCATTTAACTCTTTCCATGTGCATTCCATTACATGGAGTGGTCTCCACTTGGTTCCCATGCTCGCATGTAGTTTGCATGGATTCTATGTTTACATCCATCATGACAAAGTTTCAATCCCAGGTGGACCAAAGGATATGGTTTTGCAGTGGGTCGATTCAATTTCCATTGTAGTTTACTCTGAGGAAAAAATTTGGATCAGAGCAGTTGTAAGGCATAAGGTCAGGACCCGAACATACAACACAGACAACATAGACGCCGTGGGAGATATGAAAAAAAAATTCATAGACCAACGGATTTTGACACTCTATACCTAGCTCTAGATAAAGGGAAAACCCAAGTAGTTGTCGGTCGTTCTGTTCTATCATTCCATACATGGAATCTTCCTGCCCTCCTAGCTCACCACCTGGGCGAGGAAGGGGAATAAGCAGCATTCTCTAGTCTTCAATTATCTTCAAATTCTCATTGTGACACTCCGCCACTATGTTCGACTTCGAGCAGGAATAACTCATCCAAATGTTTCCTTTCCTGTAATATGTACGATAGTATGCAAACTGGGTGGAATACTAGTGTTCCTGTACCGAATGGCCTATTGGAATCTCCATTAGTGTCTTATTAGTATTTCGGCAATGTGAATGAAGTGCAGTGAACTACCCATCGAAGCGAAGGGGGAGAACGTGTAGCCGAATCAGGCCTCGAAGACTTAGCCTTGTTGCGAGAGAGAGAGAACTGGGTCGACTGCAAGACAAGATAGTTTGTGGATGGAAATCCAAGGAGGCAATCCAACGAAGTCCCCTCGCCTATCAACAAGAGAAGAGTTTATGTCCACAAGATTTTTACGGAATCTTGTTTCGATGTGAGACTCGTCTCCCTTCGGTCTCGGGTTGATGAGGTCTTCATCCCGTGAACTTGTGAACTTATGAAATGTTTGTTGGTTGGAAGTCTGGGGTCGAATAGACTGCATGATTTAAGAGTACAAAGTGGTGTTTGTCCTTAAATTTGGAAGAGACATATCTGGATGGATCGAGAAACCAATTAAGTTTTCACTTACAACTCCAGATGGACAAGCGATTGAAAGGAGTTGGTTGTTAGTGTCAAACCCACAATCAAGAAACTTTAGATATGAATATGTTGATTATTACGATGACCATGAATGGCTGCAACTGGATGTAGGGAAGTTCAAAGTGAGAGGAGATGGGAAGAAGTGGATTGAGGTGCTTTCCTTACCACCGACGAGCTCCACAGGAAGGGCGAGCACGAACTCGATTCAATGATGTGTGCCCACAGTTAGCAGATGAGTATACTAATGGAGTCGTCTGGGTATTACTACTAATGGAGTCGAATCGGGTATTATAGTTGGATCAAGTAGTAAAGGACCAGGGCAAATAGAAATTATTTGTGTAAACTGTATGGGACACCTTACGAGTAGCGAGGAATAGGACGGCAAGCATAAAGGTGCTCAACCTCAAAACATATGATTCCATCCGTCCTGCCATAGTGAAACATTATTAAATGGAAAAATTCCTTAAAGAAACTTGACTAAGATATTTCCAGGACGCGGGAAAACCTAGAACTACAATAGGTATATGAACACGAGACTAAGATTTTTGGATCTGGAGCCAAAGCGTGATGGACCTAGAGCAGGAGCAGTGAGGGACCTGGAGCAGGAGCGGTGAGGGACCTGGAGCCAAAGCCAACAACCCAACCTGTTCTCCAACTCGTTGGTCCCATCAACATGCCTGTAAAGAGGTATATAAGGTAAGGTCACCGTAGTTTATTTGACAACAGGGTTTGCATGGCCGAGTAGGTGGAAGCTCAACAACCTCGAGCTTAGGGAGTTGACAGTGAGTTGCTGACAGTAAGAAGGTGGCAGCTAAGGAAATTCCAATAGGTGGCAGCTAAGGGAATTGAAATAAACATTGGAGAAAGCTCTATGATTTAACATTTAATGCCAAGAAGTAATGCTAGAAGAAGTTCTAGCATTACTTGACTTGTACAATATTACTCATAGAATATACACTTGAAAGTGATTTTAAGCTAAGATATGGTGAGGGTGTTCCTCGGGAAGAGGCCAAATAAGGCCTCAAACTTCAAACTTAGGACTAAAAATCAAATGCAGGATGGAAATTTGAATGAACCTCTTAAAAATTTGGTTAAAGTGTTTGGTTTCTATGTCGTATTAATACAGGGACTAAAAACCGATTACTATTAGTCCCTACAGCCCGAAGGGCAAGGACTAATAAGAAAGGGGGAAATTCCTCATTGATAAAAAACTTCCAACCAATTTCTTTGGACAAACTTGGCTTGCTTGATAGACAAATAATTCAAAGCCCCTTTAAAAAATAAGTTTCAAATGCACTTTCAAAAAGTTGGCCAAATTCCAAAGCTTTAACCATGTGATGGGAAAGATGAAGGGCCTTGTCTTGATTGATAGATAAATAATATGAAGCCTCTTTAGTGTAACTTTGAAGAATTATCCAAAGTCCCAAATGTTTAAGCATTCAACATGATGAAGGGTCATTCGACACTATGGTAGGTCTTTTCAAAATCAAATTTTTCTATTTTAATAAATACATATTAAAATCAACCATCAAGCACTCTATTTTCCTTCCCGAATAATTATAATCTCTCTTTTGAGCAAGTGATCAAGACTTTTAATCACAAGTAGAATGTGTCAAATCTCATAGACATATAGCCTTGGTTAGAGACTTGTAAGACAAACGCCTACTCTAAGAATGAATCAAATCAATGCTTTATTATGTTGATAGGCATTTATATTATGAGAAAGCATTTCTTGAATTTCATCTAACAAACAAATTAAATAATGTCTTGTTATAAATTCCTATGTTTTTGCAGCTATTATCATTGTACAATTGCATGATCATTAATCTTTTATTAATAATATCAGTGGTCATTGTGACAATTATTACTCTTTTATTTTTTTCGATAATCTTTTAATGGTACATTCCATATTAATTTATCATCAAAATGATGTCAAAGGTTCAATTTTTGCGAATGTTTTGGGAGTTGTTGCAATGGAACATCTACTCAAGCATCCTTGGATCTATGCACCTATTAAAGAGAAATCCCAAAAACATAATGAGTAATCCAAAATATCGTCAACATCCCATCACCATCCTTGTACCTCCTTCCCGTCACCACCATCCTTGTATCACCTTCATCAATTGTTGGAAAACTAGAGATTGTTTCTTTGTTGGTTGGAGTAGTGTTGTTATTACAATCCTATGATATAGGCACAAGTATCATCTTTGCCATCATTTAACAACCTTCCTTAATCATTGGAGAAGTGAAGATCAATTTATTGTCTATTATAATAGATTAGCATAGAAGGAAACATTCAAACCCAATGCACCACTAGAATAATGTTATAACATGGTAAGAAAGTCTACAACTATGCAATTATGCACACTTGTCATTTTGATATGCTTAGAAGAAGATGACATCATAAGTAACAACTACTTCATTTATGTTTGAGATCTTGGAACAAAGATTTCATTCCCTTGCTTCCATGTGGCATGCCCAACCCTTATGTGTGTTTCATTCAACTATTTGTGGATTTTAATCAATTATCTTACTATACTGCATTACCATAATATGAATCATTCTTTATTAGCATTGAAAATTAGGGAATCTCTATAGAGTGAAATCATAAAATTTGGTGGAAATAAAAATATTAATGAGCATACTTATAACAAAGAAGAACAATTATAAATGGTGAAGTTCTTCCTTGCCAAATTCAAGAATTGTCGCCCATCCAATTCTTTTAAATCCTCCTAATCCCACCAATGTTGCCTCTTAGTGCACATTGATTGTAGAGCAAAGCCCTTACATGCATCAATGTGGAATTCCCCATAGGAGGCAATGAAGGGAATATTGCTCTAATTAATTTTCTCTACCCCCCTTAGGTGTCCTAATTGTCCACACTCCATAGGATACAATAGATCTTCATTGATTGGTTGAATGGGTACCACACCCCGACATGCATGTTGCTCTTGAATGTGCAAATTGGTATTGAGTCCATAAAAAATCTACAAAAATTAACCATCACATCAATCCAGAGGTCCATTCTTAAATTATGTAGTATAATTGTTTTTATCTTTATTTGAAATAGGAAATCATGGGAATGTTCAGGGTTGAATATGGGATTTATAGAATCTAGTACATACCATAACACTACACATGAATCATAATCCTTAGAAGGGTCAAACCAAAAATATATGTAATGCTCTCTCTCACCCTTTCCTCCTGTGATTACATTGGTTTAGAGAATGTAGGGTGGCCTAGACCTATTGCCTAAAAATTCAAAGTCCATCTCATTGTACTCTACAGTGTGGGAAGAAAGTTGCTCACACCAAAACAAATACACATAGTAAGAAACAACAAACTTAAAAAAAACTATAATGATTATTATGAATATGCTAACATAGAAGGTTGTGACAATGTCATATGAGTCACCGAAACCAACATTATCTGCATGCTATAGTGCCCAAATAAATATGTCCCCTTCGATTTGAACCTTGCACTTATCAACAACCCATTTCATCTAACTTATTTATACCTAGCCACTCACAAGACCTAGAAATATGCAAAAAAAATAAAATGGAATGGGTAATAACTTACCATATTGTTTGTGCTATAATCTAGGCCTTGAGATAGCTAGCTACCAGTATTTCTTAGAACTAGTCAGGATAACCAGTTTCATGCTCGCGACTGTTAGTCCTGGTTTCCTTCGGGCAAGACGTAGCACTGTCAATTTTGTCAATTTTGTCAATTCTGCAAACTGGGTGACAAATGGACAGGGATGCCCAGCTGTCCCGGTTTCCTGCTCAGACGGGACAACTGGCATCACCAACAGCTTATGTATTTTGTTTATGGTAATATAATAGGCTCCATCTTTTTTACTTAAAAAAAAAAAAAACTTACCATATTGTTTGTTGAGAAGAAGCTCAACCTTTCAACCACCATGGAATTTTTTAATGTGGTATGCCCCTTGGTTGGCAACATAATTGTTTTGGAAGGCACACTCACCAATTTCCTAGGTATGGAAGCCATGGCAAAAGAAGGTAGTAGGAGAATGAAAAACAAACCCAAAAACTAGGCCATTTTCATCACTTTCGATGAAATTGATGATACCCAAAAAGTGAAGTTATTTTTTCAAAGGTAAAAGGTGTGATAAGTCATACATGCAAAAATGGAATGTTGGGCCAGGAGTTTTAGGTTTACATGTATGTAATGAATAAAGTACTAATTTGTAAACATTGATTGGTATTGTCTAATTATTTTAAGAAATGATTTTTTTAGCTCTAATACAACTACATATATCTATACCAAATTATTATTTTTATTTTTTTTGGTTTAAAATCCAGTTTTGAATATCAAATTATTATTTTTATTTTTTTTTGGTTTAAAATCCAGTTTTGAATGCATAAATAAATTCAGCAAGTTAATAACAAAAATAAACCTTCCAATATCATAAAAGTTAGTAACCAATATCATTTGAGTGGCAAGTTCATAACAAGTATCATTTGAGTTAATTACTGTTTTTCATATGATGAAAGATTGAACAAGTTCGTAACAGGAATTTTCCAATGGAGCCGAGCTGCTCGACCCCGAAATTCCCGATCATACGCACTGAATTGCAACTTAACTCTCACATAAATAAACACACACAAATAGTTACAACAGATGTTTAATTTGATGAGCTACAAGTTTGTTTTGTTTCAGTCCATTAGCTGCCTCTATTACAAACACTGACTACATGAAACACAGATACATTTTTTTTCATTCACTGAGCAGGCCACTGCCCATTGTTTACCAAAAAAAAATGTATTGAGTGTGGATTAAATCCCAGCTATAGCCTAAACATAGATGCAAAGAAATGGAAATACCCAATTTACAGTGAAGGGATAGAGCTTTCAAATTCAACAGATTCAGAAAACTGAGATTGATTCAAGGGAGCCCCCCAAATCCAATCTGAGACCCCACTTCCATACACAAAGCTAATGTCTTCTGCATGATTTTTCTCATCTTTTTGTTCATCATCTTGTTCCCAAATTCTGAAGCAAGAAGCAGCGCTCTCAGCAACACTCCCATCCTGCAACATGGTAGTGTAGTCATGGCTGTCCATGTAATCCAGAGAAAACAGAGGTTCTTTATTCGGCAAAGGACTCTGAGGCCTCCAGAGCTGATCATCGGTGGCTTCAAAAAGAGACCCTGTCAAACAATCCTCCTCCACCTGCAGCTTCGGCTGCTCTGCAACTTCTTTTTCACGACTATTATCTACAGCAGAGTCTTGGAGATAGTCCAATATATAAGATTGCTTCCTGATAGCTGCCATGTTTCGTATTCCGAAGCCCGCGCTCTCCTCCCAACTCCATGGATCCTTCAATATCATCGAATACTCATTTGAAAGCAAGCAAAACTCTGGCAAATTCTCGTTACCTTCACCGGCGTTTTCAGCTTTGTCAAAGGCCATCCCTGCCTCATACTCCATTAAACGCGCCTGTTTCTGTCTGCAGGGATCCTCGGGTGGGCTCAACTCCTGGTCTTCTCTGATCCGCTTCTTGTCGGCGCCCCCCATATTCATTCTCCTGGTGCTCTTAGCTCTGTGGGCTGTTGTTTTGAATCAGAAAAACAAGCAAGCCCCCACCTAACAAATCATGGCGTATCCCTAAAACCCGCGACTGACAGCATAGAGTATGAGTTAGATTGGGCAAATGGATACCTATACAAATTGAAAATTTTTATAGGCGTTGGTTAGTTGTTATAAGAAATGTTTTTTTAGTTAACGAGGGGCCCACCTCGAGAATTAATCTTTGAAAGCCTGGACTTGCGAGCAGCCCATCCTTGGGATCTGAAACTGGACCTGATGAGACTAGTTCTCCTTTTTTTNCAGAGGTTCTTTATTCGGCAAAGGACTCTGAGGCCTCCAGAGCTGATCATCGGTGGCTTCAAAAAGAGACCCTGTCAAACAATCCTCCTCCACCTGCAGCTTCGGCTGCTCTGCAACTTCTTTTTCACGACTATTATCTACAGCAGAGTCTTGGAGATAGTCCAATATATAAGATTGCTTCCTGATAGCTGCCATGTTTCGTATTCCGAAGCCCGCGCTCTCCTCCCAACTCCATGGATCCTTCAATATCATCGAATACTCATTTGAAAGCAAGCAAAACTCTGGCAAATTCTCGTTACCTTCACCGGCGTTTTCAGCTTTGTCAAAGGCCATCCCTGCCTCATACTCCATTAAACGCGCCTGTTTCTGTCTGCAGGGATCCTCGGGTGGGCTCAACTCCTGGTCTTCTCTGATCCGCTTCTTGTCGGCGCCCCCCATATTCATTCTCCTGGTGCTCTTAGCTCTGTGGGCTGTTGTTTTGAATCAGAAAAACAAGCAAGCCCCCACCTAACAAATCATGGCGTATCCCTAAAACCCGCGACTGACAGCATAGAGTATGAGTTAGATTGGGCAAATGGATACCTATACAAATTGAAAATTTTTATAGGCGTTGGTTAGTTGTTATAAGAAATGTTTTTTTAGTTAACGAGGGGCCCACCTCGAGAATTAATCTTTGAAAGCCTGGACTTGCGAGCAGCCCATCCTTGGGATCTGAAACTGGACCTGATGAGACTAGTTCTCCTTTTTTTTGGCTTGTGTAGTATGTTTTGAACTCTTCGGCAATATGCTTGTATAGCTCCGTTGATTAGATCTGCTAAAACAGTCCTGTACACTCTTATATCCTTTTGAATATAATGCGTATTTTTTCTTGTTGAAAAAAAAGAAATGTTTTTTTAGTTAAATTATTATTTTTGTTATTCAGGATTCATTTTTGAATGTAGAAATGGATTCAGCGTGCTGAAAAATTCCAGGTCACTCAAATTTTATAAAAATAATCTTTTAAATTTATTAATCCAACAATTTATAGCTTGATGGACAAATATCCCCGAAAAAAATCTTCATTTCGTAGAATCTTTAACCTAATACAATTTTATAGAATAGAGCGCCAAAATTACAAGGTGATCAAACATATGTTATATTGGGTTGAAGGCAGAGAAAGTGTGAAGGAGGCGGGGCACCATGCAGTGCAGGCACAGAAGAAACAGGGTCGTGACACAAAGCAACATGGGGTGTTTAGTGTTTATGATTCTAATTTGAGTGATTGAATCTGTATAGAGTGTCGTGAGAGTTTTTTAAGGTGTTGAATCCATTTATACATTTAAAAATGCAATTTAAACAACAAAAAATGGAGATTTCACCAAAATCTATTTCCCTTGATTCCAGTGAAAAAATTCAAAAAGTGGAATGTTTAAACAACACATTTTATATTTACACAAGCCTAGACTGATCCAACAAGATTTATAGCTGCCGATGACTTTAGTTAGAGTAGAATTTAGTGAAGGCAAAACCCAAATCAGAGGCTCAAAAGCATACCAATAAATCTGGATTACTCAGAACCATTTAATCCTGTAGTAATTTTTTCTCAATTATAATAATTCAAAAATACAATTTAAATAATAAAAAATGGAGATTTCACCAAAATCTATGTAATCTGATTTCAATGAAAAAATTCAAAAAGTAAAATGTTTAAACATCATCTTTTATATTTACACCGACCTAAACTGATCCCCTAAATTTATAGCGGTAGATGACTTTAGTTAGAGTAGAATTTAGCCAAAGCAAAGCCCAAATCAGCGGCTCAAACCCATGCCAATAAACCTGATTACTCAGATCCATTTAATCTTGTAGTAATTTTTTCCCAAATTTGGAATTTGGCCGTAAAAATTAGTTTCTTGGATATGGATTAGGATAGATTTTTTGATCAATTGATCAATTTAGGAAATGGAAGAAAACTCTTAAAAATGTTATGTAATTATTAATTATTTATGTATTTAAAATTGTATTATATTTTAAAATTTTATTAAATTTATATTTGAAAAAAATATTATAAAATAATTTAATTTATTTAAAAAAAAATTGTAATTAATAATGATATTTGAATTTATATATAGATTAAAATATTTTTTTTAATAAGAAATTAAATTGTAATGAATAATGATATCCTAATTTATATACCAGATTAAATTAAGTTTAAATGCTGTTAAAAAATAAATAATAAATTTTACCATCTTCAAAACCCATTTCACTTGTAAAAAATTAAAAAAAATTAAAAAACATGAATTAAATCTAAGAATTTAAAACCCTAACCCTAATTTGGTAGGATGGTGGAGAATCTTTGGCTCTTCTTTTTATTGAAGATGGCTCAAACCCATGCCAATAAACCTGATTACTCAGATCCATTTAATCTTGTAGTAATTTTTTCCCAAATTTGGAATTTGGCCGTAAAAATTAGTTTCTTGGATATGGATTAGGATAGATTTTTGGATAAATTGATCAATTTAGGAAATGGAAGAAAACTCTTAAAAATGTTATGTAATTATTAATTATTTATGTATTTAAAATTTTATTATATTTTAAAATTTTATTAAATTTATATTTGAAAAAAATATTATAAAATAATTTAGTTTATTTAAAAAAAAATTATAATTAATAATGATATTTGAATTTATATATGGATTAAAATACTTTTTTTAATAAGAAATTAAATTGTAATGAATAATGATATCCTAATTTATATACCAGATTAAATTAAGTTTAAATGCGGTTAAAAAATAAATAATAAATTTTACCATCTTCAAAACCCATTTCACTTGTACAAAATGTAAATAAAATTAAAAAACATGAATTAAATCTAAGAATTTAAAACCCTAACCCTAATTTGGTAGGATGGTGGAGAATCTTTGGCTCTTCTTTTTATTGAAGATTTAAAAAAAAAACTCAATTAAATTTAAGAATTTAAAACCCTAACCCTAATTTGGTAGGATGGTGGAGAATCTTTGGCTCTTCTTTTTATTGGTAGGATGGTAGAGAATCTTTGACTCTTCTTTTTATTATTATGCAATCATTATAGTTTATGAAAAACTCACAACGACCGACCGCCATAGTTTCGATGATAAAAATTTACATCGTAAGTTGAGTTAGGTGACGTTTTCCTTCACCGTCTTGATTAAATCAATAATCACTAATAATTAATTTCGAGGCAGTTTTAACCGTTATCAACATATAGATTAATACTAATATTAAATAAATATTAGGAAAGTAAGGAGTTGTTATTTTGGATAATTTTTAATCACTTTGCTTAATTGTTAAAGTGAAGAGTTATTATACAAGTTTAAATAGATTTTGGTATATGTTTGTTTTTTAACAAATAAGTTGTTTAATTTAGTTGGAAGTAGGTGTAAATTTTAGGTGACTTTTAAAAATAAATTTCCCAAATCTTGAAGGTTTAGGAAA
>SNQJ01S0171857.1:0-20484 GCA_010110895.2 Picea sitchensis
TATACTGTTACATAGATCCACTTTGTATTGGTCATGGCTATGTCTTGTCATCTCGTAGATCCACTGTGTATTCTTCGTGGCTACGATCAGTTCAAGTCATCAGAGTATAGATCCACACTGTATCCTCAGTGGCTATACCTTTTTATCAATACAATTATGGATCCGCAGTGTATTTTATGGCGGCCATATCTTGCAAGTCTTGATCACCCAAGCATAGGTATGCTTGCCTTGGGTTTGAAACATGTCATAATATTTGTTGGATGTTTGTGTGCAAATTTTGTCAGGTTCTCTACGTCTATACCCTTGTTTGAAAGTCTACAAAGCATTTCAGTTATTAGTTCTTGTCTTATAACTTCATACTTTGGGGGGCAATCTGTTACACATAAAAAATACTCACTTTGATAGTGTCACAAGTGTCGTCATTACAAAGGTCGCAAGTGTTGCATTTTGCTCACAAGTGTCGCAAGTGTCAGGGAAGCATACTGCCATGATGCCTATGTTGTGCCTGTATAACGACATCAAGAAGACACTTGACACGCATCAAACACTTGATTTGTAAGAGGAAGAATGATTAACTGGGCTTATGAACCTCTTGCCATCTTGAAGAAGTCAAAAAACTATGTTTTTGGAGGACAGCGCTCCGCTCCCCTATACCTCTTCTGGGAGTGCTGGCGCCCCCCCTTACATTGTCTGGGAGCGTTATAAAGATTCTTTGGCCCTTCTGGGGGAGCGCTGGTGTCTTTAGGAGTGTTGGCACTCCCCTTAAGCCTATTGGGGAGCGCTACAACGCTCTGATGACCCTTTTGAGGGAGCGCTGCCTATTCTGGGCAGTAGTTAAGTTGTTGAGATGAATGGGGGAAGGATCCTTTCATTCTTGGAAAGCAGTTGGATTCGAATCCCTAGTCCAGCCATGATCTTAGGGCAGATCCTCAACTGAAGGAGGAAAATCCTCAAGTTCCCCAAGGATATCTCAAGTGGTTAAAGCCTCTCCAAGGCTATATAAGCAAGATTTCTAATGGTGAAAGGGGACTGGAAAGAGAGAATCACACCAAACTTATGATCTCATAAGTGGTGTTGGAACATAGATGATTTGGAAGCAAGAGACCTATGATCTCATAGGGAGCAATCAGTGAGGATATCATCATTCAGATCATGGATGTTTTGAGCAAGGGTTAGACAAGGAGGACTTGACATAACTGTCGCATTCCATCTACGGCTATAAGCAATGTTTTGTCCTCATTAATATAATTTGCTTGGCCAGTTTCTTTCTAATTCGTGTTCAATCTCACATGAATTTGTCTCTTTAGTAGATAGACCTATTTCAGACTAATCTTGATAGAGTAGGAAGTGGTCGTACTTTGTTTGTCTACAGGGCTTATCGAAGAGTGAAAGATTGGAGCTCAATTCGGAGCGTGCAGGGACAAACACCGGTAAAAGGTACTTCTTTTCTCCTTCCTTCTGACACACTAGTCCAACTAGATCTAAAAGGAAGTCAGTGACCATGATAAGCACTTTCTATCTTAGAGTTAAGAGTCTAGCTCTTTGAGGAGATCTACCTGTCCACAGGGAGATTTTCCTTCAACACTTGGCCTTTGTTCCCCTACGTCATCCATTCTCATCTCTCTAAATGATGGCTGTCCTTGAGGACTGTTTCTGAAAAGGGTGGCTTAGTTCCCTTCTTCCTTTGATCCATCTAGAATTTCTTCTTGTCTTCCCAAGCCTTCCAGAAGGTAGGCTTCTCTCTTTGCTGCTCATATAAGCATTTCACTCTTCTTATAGTTTCTTCCATAGTCTTAAGATCATCATACTAAATATTTTCACCAATAGAAGGTGGCAATCCACTTAGATACCTATGAATATTGACAGTCTCATCTTTGATGAATGAGACATACTTCAACAATTCCAAAAATCTTCGTTCGTATTCATCAATGGTCATGCTTCCCAGCTTGAGTTCAAATAACTCTTTCATCTTTCTATTGTAGTATCTCTTAGTCAAGTATTTATTCTTGAAATACCTCTTGAATTATTTCCAAGTTGTATCTTTCTCTCTGATGTGCTGCACCTCCACAAGTTAATCCCACCACATGGATGATTTTCCCTTCAGTTGATACATTGCAATTCTTCCTTCTGCTTGAGAGGAATAATTCTGCAGTTGGAGATATTTCCTCATGCCAAGAAACCATGTTTCAGCATATTCCTCCTTCTTATGTTCTCCATCAAACGTAGGAGGATTAATCTTGTTCATTTCTCCCTTCAGTTCATCCAATCCAGATCTCTTATGCTTTCTAGTAGGAGATGGGCTTGAACTACTGTGTGCCCTCCTCTTGGAGCGATCTTGGGAGTGATGATGGTGTCTACCAACACTCCTTGATCTTCTTCCCTCAGAATACCGGTGACTCCCTATTTTGCTCGAGTCTCTCTCCTTGTCCAACTTCTTTTCTATTCTCTCCAGACTCTTCATCAACTTTAAGTTGAATTCTCCCTGCTGTTCCTTATCTTTCATGAGCTTTCTTCTATCTGCTTCCCTTTTCCAGGAACTTAGGATAAAAGTATACCTTTCACACCACTTTGGAATAATCATAAATTATAATCTCAAGGACTTAAGCCCCTAAGGTTAGCCCCTCTTTCCAACCTTTCATCCCCCTTTCCCTTACCCACCTTGTGGAAGCTTAGTCCCCCATCACTCTTTCTTCGTGGTCGGTCTACACACAATGATTTTTAATATTTATTAATGTTCTGCATAATTACATATACAAAAACGGGCTCCTGGCCTTTATCACTTAGGCTCTCCGGCCTAATAAACACATAAGCCCACCCTCTTATCAATACTCGGCTCACCAGCCTACAAAACATGATTTACAATTCATAAACATGATTACAATTCATAAACGTGATTACAATAGGGCTCGTCCTTGGGGATATTACAATCCCCTCCCCTTATTTTTTCACTGTCCTTAGTGCAAATTTTACACAACATCAACAAGATTTTCAAAATCTTCAAAAAGATGCAGATATTCTGCCCACATAGCATCTTCATGTTCCCAAGTCACGTCCTCAGGATCGTACCAGGTCCACTGGACCTTTACAAGCCCTATGGTTTGATTTCAGAGCTGTTTGCTTTTCCAGTCCAATATGCGCACATGATACACTTGTAGGACACCTTCTTGTTCCACCTGAATCACATTCCAATCAATTACATGATTAGCATCAGGTATATATTTCTTAAGCAATGAAACATGAAACACATTATGTACAGTCATGGATGCAGGTAATGCAAACATATATGCAAGTGGCCCAATCCTTTCTAGGATTTCAAATCGCCCATAAAATTTGGCTGCCAACTTATGGTGGTTGGAGTTTCTTTGTGAATATGACCTTGATATCAAGCATATCAAAGGAAAAGAGAACAAAGTGGCTGATGCACTCAGCAGGAGAGTGCATGAATTTCATGCTAAAACCATTAGCATGTACCAAACTGATATTAAAAGTAGAATTTTGGAGGTTGCAAATGCAGATTTGCAGTACAGGGATTTGGTAGCAAAGCTATAGCATGGTAAGATGCCACATATAGTGGAGAATTATAAATTGGAAACTGACGAAACACTTATGTACAAGAACATAATTTATGTACCTAACGTCCAGGAAATGAAACTTAGGATTTTGAAAGAAATGCATAATGTGCCTTATGCTGGGCACCTTGGATATCAGAAAACTCTGGCAGCAGTCAAGAGCCATTACTTTTGGCCAAGTATGAAGAAAGAGATTGTAGAATACATCACCATATGTATGGAGTTCCATAAGGTTAAAGATGAGCACCGACACCCAGTAGGGTTGCTGCAACCTTTACCCATTCTTGAGTGGAAGTGGGAGGTAGTGACAATGGATTTCATCACAGGATTGCCCAGAATAGGAAAGCAGCATGACTCAATCATGGTGGTGGTGGAAAATATTACGGAAGCTTCCCATTTCATTCCGTTAAAGACTACTCACAAGGCAACGGATGTTGTCGACATATTTATGAAGGAAGTGGCACAATTGCATGGAATTCCCAAGACAATTGTGTCTGACGGAGACCCAAAATTTACCTCAAATTTCTAGAAAGGGTTATTCAAGGGGTTCAGAATGAATCTGAACTTCAATACAACCTATCATCTCGAATCAGATGGACAGACAGAGTTGGTGAATCGAGTGATATAAGATATGCTAAGGATGTATGTGATGTACAAACCATCTAAATGGGAAGACTACCTACATTTGGTATAATTTGCCTACAACAATGGGTATCAAGCATCATTGAAGATGAGCCAATTTGAAGCACTTTATGGAAGAAAGTGAAATACTCCAGTAAGCTAGGATAATCCAGCTGATAAGGCAGTAGTTAGGCCAAAGTTTCTCAAGGAAATGGAAGAACAAATGCTAAAAATTAAGTGGAATTTGAAAGCTACCCAAGATAGGCAGAAAAGTTATGCTAATAAAAACATAAACCACAAAGAGTTTAAAGTGGGCGATCATGTTTTCCTAAAATTGAAAGCCAATAGAAGTTCCCTGAAGCTGGGAAACTGCGCCAAGCTGGCAGCCACATTTTGTGGGCCATTTTAAATCCTAGAAAGGATTGGGCCAGTTACATATATGCTTGCATTACCTGTCTCCATGATTGTACATAATGTGTTTCATGTTTCATTGATTAAGAAATATATACTTGATGCTAATCATGTAATTGATTGGAATGTGATTCAGGTGGAACAAGAAGGTGTCTTGCAAGTGCATCATGTGCGCATATTGGACTGGAAAAGCAAACAACTCCGGAATCGAGCCATAAGGCTTGTAAAGATCCAGTGGACCTGGTACGGTCCTGAGGACGCAACTTGGGAACATGAAGATGCTATGCAGGAATAATATCCGCATCTTTTAGAAGATTTTGAAAATCTTGTTGATGCTGTGTAAAAGTTGCACTGAGGATAGTGCAAGAATAAGGGGATGGGATTGTAATATCCCCAAGAACGAGCCCTATTGTAATCATGTTTATGAATTGTAAATCATGTTTTTTAGGTTGGTGAGCCGAGTATTGATAAGCAGTTGTGCTTATGTGTTTATTAGGCTGGAGAGCCTAAGTGTTAAAGGCCAGGAGCTTGTTTTTGTATATGTAATTATGCAGAACATTAATAAAGATTAAACATCGCTGTGTGCAAACCGACCACGAAGAAAGAGTGATGGGGGACTAAGCTTCCACAAGGTGGGTAAGGGAAAGGGGGCTGAAAGGTTGGAAAGAAGGGCTAACCTTCGGGTCTTAAGTCCTTGAGATAATAATTTATTATTATTCCAAAGTGGTGAGAAATGTATACTTTTATCCTAAGTTCCTGGAAAAGGGAAGCAGATAGCAGAAAGATCATGAAAGCTAAGGAACAATAGGGAGAATTCAACTTAAAGTTGATGAAGATTCTGGAGAGAATAGAAAAGAAGTTGGACAAGGAGAGAGACTCGAGAAAAATAGGGAGTCACCAGACTTTTGAGGGAAGAAGATCAAGGAGTGTTGGTAGACACCATCATCACTCCCAAGGTCACTTCAAGAGGAGGGAAAACAGTAGTTCAAGCCCATCTCCTACTAGAAATCACAGGAGATATGGAGTGGATGAACTAAAGGGCGAAATGAACAAGATTAAGCCTCCTACATTTGATGGAGAACATAAGAAGGAGGAAGATGTCGAAACATGGTTGCTTGGCATGAGGAAAGAATTATTCCTCTCATGCAGGAGGAGGAATTGCGATGTATCAACTGAAAGGAAAAACATCCATGTGGTGGGATCAAATTGTACAAGTGCAACACATTAGAGAGAAAGATATCACTTGGAAAGAATTCAAGAGTTATTTCGAGAAGAAATACTTGACTAAAAGATACTACGATAGAAAGATGAAAGAGTTCTTTGAACTCAAGCTAGGCACCATGACCATTGATGAATACAAACAAAGATTTTTGGAATTGCTGAAGTATGTCCCATTCATCAAAGATGAGACCGTCAAGATTTAGAGGTATCTAAGTGGATTCCACCTTCCATTGGTGACAAGATTCAATATGATGATCCTAAGACTATGTAAGAAACTATAAGAAGAACAAAATGCTTATATGAGTAGCAAAAAGAAAACCCTACTTTTCGGAAGGCTTGGGATGACCAGAAGAAGTTTAAGAAAGAGTAGAGGCATAAGGGAAACAAACCTTCCTTTTTCAGAAACAGTCCTCAAGGACGTCCATCATTTAGAGAGTTGAGAATGGCCGAAGTAGGGGAACAAAGGCCAAGGCAGATGCCCATTCAATGTTGGGGCTATCAAGGGAACCACAAGTACATAGATTGTCCCCACAAAAATGGCAAAGTGAGAGCTGTCCATAATGTTCAACAAGATGAAATAGTGGAGGACATGGGCAATAGAATGCCAAGGATCTATGCAGCCTTGGACAACAAGCAAGATGAATATCATTCGCACATGATTAAAGTGGAAGGTATGATCAACAACCATGTCTTTACTATTTTAATTGATTCAGGGGCTAACCATAGTTATATAGATCCTATAGTGGTGGAGAGTTTGCAATTGTCAAGAATAAAATATGAAAAGTATTGGTTAGTGTAGTTGGCTACAGAAACCAAGAGGAAAGTCACTAAGTTAGTTAAGTCCTGTCCACTGGACATGAATGGACTGAGCACAAAGGATGAATTGAACATTCTGCCTTTAGGTTCTTATGATTGTCTAGTTGGGATGGATTGGTTGGATCAATACCATGCCATCCTAGACTGTCATAATAAGGCATTCACTTGCCTGGATGAGGAAGGAATTCAGAAAACAGTCCAAGGAATTCCCAGAGCTATTGCTATCAGAGAAATCTCAGCAATGTAGCTGAAGAAGTGCTACAGAAAAGGATGTCAATTATTTGCAGCCCATGTGGAGGAAGCATCTAAGGATGAGGTCTCAAATATTAGAGATCATGCGGTACTAAAGGAGTTTGAAGATGTATTTCAGGAGGTACCTGGACTACCTCCGAAAAGAGATATTGACTTCTCTGTAAACTTGATGCCTGGAGTAGCTCCAGTGCAAAAGCTCCTTACAGAATGAGTACGCCCGAGCTGAAAGAGCTGCAATTGCAGCTTAAAGAGCTTCTGAAGAAGGGGTATATATGCCCAAGCATGTCACCTTGGGGTGCCCCGGTCCTATTCATGAAGAAGAAGGATAGGACACTGAGATTTTGTATTGATTTCAGACAATTGGACAAAGTAACTGTAAAGAAAAAATATCCTTTGCCGAGGATTGATGACCTCTTCGATCAGTTGAAGGATGCAAAGATATTTTAGAAGATAGACCTCAGGTCAGGATATCACTAGGTAAGGATAAATGATGAATAAATAAAAAATACTTCCTTTAGAATAAGGTATGGTCATTACGAGTTCACAGTGGTGCCGTTTGGACTGTCGAACACAACTGCTAGTTTTATGTGCCTGATGAATGGTGCATTTAGGGACTATCTAGACAAGTTTGTCATAGTATTCCTGGATGACATTATGGTGTATTCCAAGTTAGAGGAAGAGCATGAACAACATCTGAGGATGGTTCTGCAGGTGTTAAGAGAGCACCAACTCTATGCCAAGTTGAGCAAGCACTCGTTTTATCAGGAGTAGATCCATTACATGGGGCATATTATTTCGAAGGATGGGATAGCTGTAGATCCTGATAATATTGAGGCCATTAGAGAATGGTCAGTGCCAAAGAACGTGATGAAAGTCAGATCCTTTATGGGTCTATATGGTTATTATAGCAGGTTTATCACAGGGTTCTCAAGGATAGCTTACCCTATCACTTCCTTGCAAAGGAAGGAGAAGAAGTTTTAGTAGACCGAAGAATGTGAGAAAAGCTTCTAGGAATTGAAGCAACTGTTAACAAGTGCTCCAATCCTAAGGATTGCAGAAACAAATGAAGATTTCATAGTGTACAAAGATGCATGCAAAGAAGGACTTGGAGGATTCCTTAGTCAGAATGGATTTGCAATATGTTATGAGTCTAGGAAGCTGAAAGAGCACGAAAAGAACTATTCCACTCATGATTTGGAGTTGGCAGCCATAGTGCACGATCTAAAGAAATGGAGGCATTACCTCATGGGAAAGAGGTTTGAGCTAAGGACAAACCATAACAGTCTTAAGTATTTGTTTGATCAACCAACCTTGAATGCTAGGCAGAGTAGGTGGTTGGAGTTTATTTGTGAATATGACCTTGATATCAAGCATATCAAAGGAAAATAGAACAAAGTGGCTGATGCACTTTGCAAGAGAGTGCATGAATTGCATGCTACAACCATTATCATGTACCGAACTGATATTAAAAGAAGAATTTTGGAGGCTGCAAATGCAGATTTGCAGTACAGGGATTTGGTAGCAAAGCTACAACATGGTAAGATTCCACAGAAAGTGGAGAATTATAAATTGGAAATTGACGGAACACTTCTGTACAAGAACATAATTTATGTACCTAATGTGTATGAATTGAAACTTATGATTTTGAAAGAAATGAATAATGTGCCTTATGCTGGGCACCCTGGATATCAGAAAACTGTGGCAACAGTCAAGAGCCATTACTTTTGGCCAAGTATGAATAAAGAGATTGCAAAATACATCGCCAGATGTATGGAGTGCCAGAAGGTTAAAGATGATCATAAGCACCCAAAAGGGTTGCTGCAACCTTTACCCATTCCTGAGTGGAAGTGGGAGGTAGTGACAATGGATTTCATCACAGGATTGCCCAGAACAGGAAAGCAACATGAATCAATCATGGTGGTGGTGGACAAGGTTACGAAATCTTTCTATTTAATTTCGTTAAAGACTACTCACAAGGCATCGGATGTTGCCGACATATTTATGAAGGAACTGACACGATTGCACGGAATTCCCAAGACAATTTTTTCTGATAGATACCCAAAATTTACCTCAAATTTATGGAAAGGGTTATTCAAGGGGTTCAGAACGAATCTAAACTTCAGTAAAACCTATCATCCCGAGTCTGATGGCAGACAAAGTGGGTGAATCGAGTGATAGAAGATATTCTAAGGATGTATGTGATGGACAAACCATCTAAATGGGAAGATTACGTACATTTGTTATAATTCGCCTACAACAATGGGTATCAAGCGTCATTGAAGATGAGCCCATTTGAAGCACTTTATGGTAGAAAGTGAAATACTCTAGTAAGCTGGGATAATCCTGCTGATAAGGCAGTAGTTGGGCCATAGTTGCTCAAGGAAATGGAAGAACAAATGCTTAAAATTAATCAGAATTTGAAAGCTGCCCAAGACAGGCATAAAAGTTATGCTGATAAAAACATAACCCACAGAGAGTTTAAAGTGGACGATCATGTTTTTCTAAAAGTGAAAGCCAATAGAAGTTCCCTGAAGTTGAGAAACAACGCCAAGTTGGCAGCCAGATTTTGTGGGCTATTTGAAATCCTAGAAAGGATTGGGCTAGTTGCATATATGTTTGCATTACCTGCATCCATGACCATACATAATATGTTTCATGTTTCATTGCTTAAGAAATATATACCTGATGCTAATCATGTAATTTATTGGAATGTGATTTAGGTGGAACAAGAAGGTTTCCTGCAAGTGTATCATGAGTGCATATTGGACCAGAAAAGAAAACAACTCCGGAATCGAGCCACAGGTCTTGTAAAGGTCCAGTGGAGATGGTACGGTCCTGAGGACATGACTTGGGAACATGAAGATTCTATGCGGGAATAATATATGCATATTTTTGAAGATTTTGAAAATCTTGTTGATGCTGTGTAAAAGTTGCACTGAGGACAATGCAAAAATAAGGGGAGGGGATTGTAATATCCCCAAGGACAAGCCCTGTTGTAATCACGTTTATGAATTGTAATCATCTTTATGAATTGTAAATCATGTTTTGTAGGCTGGTGAGACGAGTATTGATAAGCGGGTGAGATTATGTGTTTATTAGGTTGGAAAGCCTAAGTGTTAAAGGACAAGAGCCTGTTTTTGTATATGTAATTATGAAGAACATTAATAAAGATTAAACATCGCTGCGTGTAGACTGACCATGAAGAAAGAGTGATGGGGGACTAAGATTCCACAAGGTGGTTAAGGGAAAGGGGGTTGAAAGGTTGTAAAGAGGGGCTAACCTTAGGTGCTTAAGTCATTGAGATAATAATTTATTATTATTCCAAAGTGGTGTGAAAGGTATACTTTTATCCTAAGTTCCTGGAAAAGAGAATAAAATAACAAAAAGCTCATGAAATCTAAGGAAAAACAGGGAGAATTCAACTTAAAGTTAATGAAGAGTCTGGAGAGAATAGAAAAGAAGTTGCACAAGGAGAGAGAATCGAGCAAAACAGGGAGTCACCAAACTTCTGAGGGAAGAATATCAAGGAGTTTTGGTAGACATCATCATCACTCCCAAGGTCGCTCCATGAGGAGGGAACAAAGTAGTTCAAGCCCATCTCCTACCAGAAAGAACAGGAGATCTGGAGTGGATGAACTGAAGGGTGAAATGAACAAGATTAAGCCTCCTACGTTTGATGGAGAACATAAGAAGGAGGAAGATGCCGAAACATGGTTTCTTGGCATAAGTAAATATTTCCAACAACATAATTATTCCTCTCATGCAGAAGGAATAATTGCGATGTATCAACTGAAAGGAAAAGCATCCATGTGGTGGGATCAACTTGTGCAGGTGCAACACATTAGAGGGAAATATATCACTTGGAAAGAATTCAAGAGGTATTTAGAGAAGAAATACTTGAATAAAATATACTATGACAGAAAGATGAAAGAGTTCTTTGAACTCAAGCTGGCCAACATGACCATTGATGAATACGAACGAAGATTTTTAGAATTGTTGAAGTATGTCCTGTTCATCAAAGATGAGACTATTAAGATTCAGAGGTATCTAAGAGGATTTCCACCTTCCATTGGTGACAAGATTTAGTATGATGATCCTAAGACTATGGAAGAAACTATAAGAAGAGAGAAATTCTTATATGAGCAACAAAGAGAAAATCCTACTTTTCAGAAGGCTTGAGATGACCAGAAGAAGTTTAAGAAAGAGTAGAGGCAGAAGGGAAACAAACCTTCCTTTTTTCAGAAACAGTCCTCAAGGAAATCCATCGTTTAGAGAGCCAAGAATGGCTTAAGTAGGGGAAAAAAGGCCAAGGAAGACGCCCATTTAGTGTTGTGGATGTCAGGGGAACCACAAGTACAAAGATTGTCCCCATAAAAATGGAAAAGTGAGAGCTGTCCATAATGTTCAGAAAGCTGAAACAATTCAGAAAGCAACTCCAGTGTCGAAAGCTCCTTATAGAATGAGTACGCCAGAGATAAAAGAGCTGGAATTGAAGCTTGAAGAGCTTCTGAAGAAGGGGTATATACACCCAAGCGTGTCACCTTGGGGTGCCTCGGTCCTGTTCGTGAAGAAGAAGGACGTGACACTGAGATTGTGTATCGATTTCAAACATTTGAACAAAGTAACTGTAAAGAACAAATATCCTCTGCCAAGGATTGATGACCTCTTCGATCAATTGAAGGATGCAAAGATATTTTAGAATATACACCTCAGGTCGGGATATCACCAGGTAAGGATAAGGGATGAAGACATCAACAATACTGCCTTTAGAACAAGGTATGGTCATTATGAGTTCACAGTGGTGCCGTTTGTGCTGTCGAACGCAACCGATGTTTTTATGTGCCCGATGAATGGTGTATAACATGCATATTAAATCAAATTAACTCATTTAACATAGAGTTACTTCCATCATATAGACTTAAACATGATTAACAATAACTATCATTGCAACATAATACATGATAATATTACAAGCATCACAAACATGCATTTTAATTGAAATTAAACATGTAATGATACTTATCTTTTAAACTGTAGTAACTCCACCAACTACGTGCAGACCTTCCACAAACCTCCCAGCCTTATACCATGCTGCTCATCATGCTCAGCAGTGGGTCACACCCGATCTAGGACTAAGCTCCACCCAAGGCAAGGAAATCCTAGACTAGGCTGAGGTTACAGGAAAACTGCATAGTGCAACCGGAAGGATTCTCTCCAGGAGCCTTCTTACGTCCACTACTCATAGACTCTCATTCCCCACATGCCTGTTCCACCTAGGAGTATACACCTTCACAAGAACAGTCCATCAATTCTTCACCTCCCTCTCTGGGTCTCGAAAATAGGCCAGATCAAGTATTCCAGGCCGGATCAGGAATTCACAGAGCTCCATAGCTGGTGCTGGACTCTCTATGGGAGAAAACCACTTCCTAGAAGACTCTCTCACCTAGAGAGAGATTTTCACAGGCTTGACAACCTGCCTCTTCCAACACGGGCCTGGAAACCCTCTTCTTTAGAACACTCTTCAACTCAATTCCAATCGGGTGAGGGAAACCACAACAACATCAACACTCAGTTGACACAAGGATGACGAACACAACAGAAAATGGGCATAGGCCTGAAAATGGAAACGACCAGAAGCTAAGACACAAAACACTCAGGCAACTACCTAGGTGTCGGGTTCCACAAAATACACAGATCGGCCCATGGATTACCAGTTTCAGGATGCGTGATAATAAATTATGCAGAGGTCGATGATGGAGGCCAAACACAAAGACCAGACGAAATTCACGGGAATACACCGATCGATCACAGAGGTCTCACGGTTTCAGGATTCAAAGCTGCGTGAGGTATGCATGAAGAGATCAGATGCAGAGACCTGTCAGTTCAGACAACAAACGAAAAAATGAAGGATGAACCCCCATCACGACTCAATTCTTGGGTTAAATTGCATATGTCTGGGTTGACACATGCCGCCCATGAAGCTGCATGCACTCCATCAAGTATGCGTTCCCTTTTCCAGGAACTTAGGATAAAAGTATACCTTTCACACCACTTTGGAATAATAATAAATTATTATCTCAAGGACTTAAGCCCCTAATATTATCCCCTCTTTCCAACCTTTCATCCCCCTTTTCCCTTACCCACACCGTGGAATATTAGTCCCCCATTACTCTTTCTTCATGGTCAGTCTGCACACAGTGATGTTTAATCTTTATTAATGTTCTACATAATTACATATACAAAAATAGGCTCTTGGCCTTTAACACTTAGGCTCTTTGGCCTAATAAACACATAATCCCACCAACTTATCAATACTCGTCTCACCAGCCTACAAAACATGAGTACAATTAATAATATAACTGGGGCACCGTTGGCGGATATTACATTTGAGATATCATCCTTTGTGTGCAAATGAATAACTCTAGCATATTTGAAATTTCCATCGTCCAATTCCTTTCGAAGTCTAAGATTGATGGTTGGTAAAATTCACTTGTTCCAAATATTTAGGAAATTGCTAAATTTACATTTTCATAGATGTTAGTTTTTTTTTCTCACGTAGAGGATGTTATATGTCATTGAGTTTATTTTATCATTTCTTGAGTCATTATCTCTTTGTTTGGGCCAAGTTTAGATTCCCCTGGATGTTTTGCTTCATGCTTAAGCCTTGGGAAAGTTCACATCTATGTAGGTGTTTTACTTAGTCCTTGGGTGAGTTCACATACCCTTAGGAGTTTTACTTCATACCATCCCATTGGGTTTTTTACCTCGTACCTGGGAGAGTTCACATCTCCCTTGGCATATTACTTTGTGCCTGAATGATTCCACATCCCTATCGCCATTTTGTTTCATGCTTGGGAGACTCTATTCACTAATGGTTGATTCATTTACCTCGTAGAATATTACTAGGTGGATGAATTCGAGCCAAGGTAGAGAAAATTCTAGAACCAGAGCCAAGTTATTGAATTCAAGGGAGGAATGACAATCCTATCAAGATCCAATCTCTTTAAGAAAAATAACCATACAAATAACTATGCAAGAAGAAATAGTCTGAGAGATGGTAAGAATTTGACCAACATAAAAAATATTCAATGTGAGTGATGAGATGATCCGGATTATGCTAAGAATGAAACGAGATAAAAACAAAAATATAGCAGAGAACACATAAATACAGTGAAACCCAACTTATATTAATGAATAAGAGAGAAAAGCGTTGTAGAAAAAAAACTGGCAGAATGGGGTAGCTTATCTCTGAAAAGAAATAGATGTTGGCTATGCTTCACTCACAACAAGCTTTAAATCACACTCCATTGCATGCTTAAAGGGCCTCCTTCACCTCAATTATATATGAGAGAGAGAGGAGAACAACTCCCATTATGCATGTGGGATAAAGTAGACTAAGTTTATAAAATTCCATAGGCATGTAAGACACTAGGAATTCTCGGGTGATCACCCATCCCAGTACTACTCTATCATGAGCACGCTTAACTACAAAGTTATAATGGGATCCGATGCATTAATGCTATGTTGTAGGCATGTACAAAACATATCTAGGAAATCATTACATGATGTCTGTAATTAACAAATGAATATGTAATTACATTCCATTCCCCATCAAAAGGGTGAATATCATGGTTTATCAAAACCATAGGCTCAAAATGTTGATTTAGTGGAAAGGGTGGATGGTCACTGAGATCCACCTAGATCATTCCTCCCTCAAGAATAAATGGTTCCCATTGTGTCAATTTCCCTCAGGAGATCGAGAAACTTCTGTTGAATCTGAACCTTGGCGAGCTACTTTCCTTGTTGAAGTAGATGTCTTGATTGTACTTTGCCTGTGGAAGGATGTCATGAACCTGTTGGATCCATTCAACATATATGGCTACATGATCTTCCTTGGTCTGAGTGTGGGAGGACTCTGTTGATGAATATGCAATAAGAAGAGCTATAACAATGGGAGCTATTGGTGGGAACCCTAAGCACACTTGAAAAGGGCCATGACCAATAGAGCTATGTTGAACATATGGAAGAATATCATTATATTCATGTTCCTCTACAATCTTGTCGACTTGCTTTTGTTGGATAGAAACATCTTGGGTTGAGGCTATAGTGGTCACAGTGTCCTTCTGTTCACCTTCTGATCGGATCATGAAGAGGATAAACTTTGTGGTATGAGATATTACTTTGTGGAATTGCTTTTCCAAGATAATAGTCAAAACTACCTCTAGTACCCTATAAAGATGACCTCCTAGCATAACAATGACACTACGGGGTTGAGACTCATATATAGCGTGAAATTTCTGCATATATGGTTGTCCTAAAAGAACATCACATAATTCAATTGGGGAAACATCACACACTACCTCATGCTTGAAGGGCTTGCTGCCATAGGACAGGTGGCACTGCTATCTTAAACATATGTCTCGTCCCTGAATCAACCATCTAATGGTGTATGGTTGGGGGTGTGGCATTGTTGGCATCTTCAATCTCTTGACAACCTCAGTTGATATCAGGTTCTTCTGACTGCCACTGTCAATATTGAAATGCAGTGGAGTCCCCTTTACCCACATATGCAAGTGGAAGAGGCACTCCCCCTCGTCAAGCTCCTCTGGTTCTTCTGGTTTTATTGTTATGGCCGTGATGATAGCAGTGTGTTCTGGATCTATGATTCACTTTCCTTTATTGTGCTTTGAATCAAAGTATGAGTTATGTTCTGATTCTTTTTCATTGAGCTCGACCACCAATGACTGTTTTGAGCAACATTCATCGATGTTGTGCCAGGGGATTTTGTAGAACTCACACCACTTTCCGGTGTCTTTCTTAAACTTCCCTTTACGCTTCTTTTACTGCATCTTGGACTCACTCTCTTGAGGTTGTCCTTCCTTGCTGAAATGTCCTTCATTCTCTGATTTAGGGTTACATTTTCCATACTTATGTTGTGGCATATTTTCAAACCCGAACTCCCGCTTACACTTCTTCTTGAATTTCTGTTTGATTTTGACAGCATATCGATAAGAAGATCCCAGTGAGGTCCAATAAATCCATCTCTATTTGTATGTACATGTGCAGACCACTGCAGTACTTCAAGTTCAGGTGCCACTTTGAGTATTTGCTACCCAACTTTGAGTGCAAGGTATGAAATATGTTAGTGTACTCTGACATCATTTGGTCTCTTTTCTGGTGTAGAGTTGTCAATCTCATGTACTAGTCATCATAGTTTCCGACATGGTAGAAATCCTCCTTCAGGGCATCTACAAAGGCTACCCAAGTGGGTTGTCTCTTGACTGGTGTAGATTCACCTGTGATGTACCTCTCCCAGTAACCTTCCCACCAAGCTATGACATGGGGAAGGGATTTAAGGAGCGCAAAGGTGATATTTTCATTGTCAAAAATGTTTTGGACATAATAATAACCTTCTAGCATGTTCAACCATTTTTCTAGAGCATCTACTTTTATATGGCCTTCAAATAAGGGGATATAAAAATTGAATTGTACCTTGAAGGGTGTCGCACCTCTGAAATGGATTCTTTTCGAAGATGCCTCAGTTGCCGACATCAATAGTCTTCGAAGGATCTAAGTGAAGTTGTCCATCATCTCATTCCTTTGTTGCAAGAGGGCTTCCTTAAGCAACATCTTGAAATGATATCCTACTCTCTCATCTCTCTTTTCTTCCACCATGGGAGGTCGCTTGGGATAGAAAGAGAGGTTTTCCTTGAGAGAAACTAGCTTGAGACCCCAAATATATATACCTTGACCTCGTCGGGGACCTTCTATGAGAAATTATAAGGAGCAGACTGCTTTGATACCACTGATCTAGATTATTCTAAGAACAAAATGAGATAAAAACAAATTTAATACAACAGAGGACATAAAAATTTAGTGAAACCAAACTTCTATTAATGAATAAGAGAGAAAAACTATGTAGAACACAAATTGATAGAATGGGGTAGCTTATCTTTGAAAATAAAGAGTTGTTGGATACACTTCATTTACAACAAGGTTTACATCACACTCCATTGCATGTTTAAAGGGATTCCTTCACCTCAATTATATATGAGAGAGTGAGAGGATAAAAAATCCCATGATTCATGTGGGAGCAATTGGACTAAGTTTATAATATGTCATAGGCATATAAAACTCTAGGACTTCTCGGGCGGTCACCTATTCCAGTACTACTCTAGCTTGAGCACGCTTAACTGTGGAGTTCTAATGGGATCCAATTCATTAACACTATGTTGTAGGAATTCACATAAAACCTCTAGGAAATCATTACACGATGTCTGTAATTAACAAATGAAGATAACATTCCATTCCATTCCCCATCAAAAGGGTGAATATCATGGTTTATCAAAACCATAGGCTCAAAATGTTGATTTAGTGGAAAAGGTGGATGGACACCGAGATCCACTTGGATCATGAGATTGATATATATATATATATATGAGGAACTCTTTTGTAAACATTGCATTCCTCTGTTTTAATGCCTATTTAGACATAGAGGATTTGGAGCATGTATTTAATACCATCCACTATTCTAGTCGGATTTTTGTAATAGACAATACAACTTGCAAAACATTCCCAATGCACCTGCCTATTGTCTTTATATTGTCATAGTTCTGGCCATTCATTATAAAATATGGAATCCAACCACAATCCCAATGATGTGTAGAACAAGCATTTATAAGGCATTGGCCCAGGGAATTTTCCAATCCTTCAAGACAATTAGTAGAGACATCAATTTTTCTTAGCGATGCTAAACAAAACAGAAACAACTCCGAGTCTCACTTATTATATACAATTTCTTATTAACTAGTCATATTGTGTGTAGGTTAAGCAGAACAAGAGCCAACCATTCATCTATAACATTTGTTGGCATGTTGCAAACCTTACATGCCATTTAAGAACAAAGTGATTTCAAATATCCTTATACAAGATAGAGGACAAAGGCCTAGTATCCTACACAAGACAGAGCACTATGTACAAGCTTGAGAACAAAGTTGAGATAAAGACAAGAAATTTCATTCTGTGAGGATCCATGTTGGTGAAGCAAGTGGACTATAAGACCCTTGTTTATGAATCAAATGTCTACAATTTATAGTTTGATATAAACAATATTGAAAAATATTATTCCAACCAATATGATGCTTTTTTTTGACAAATTTTAGTATTTGTGCAACTTGTCGATCATTTTGGAGTCTTAAAGAGAAATTTGACAATGAAATTATGAATCAATTCGGGATGTCAATGGAAATTCAATGATTTTATTCCAAAATTAAATGATGTTGCGTAATGCTATTAACCAAATGTATGATCCGGATTATTTTCGGCACGAAATGAGAGTGGAGATATAATAAAGAAATGTACAGAGATATTGCAGATATTCAATAATATAACAGAAATGTATCAAAGATGCAACCATAAACACAGATATACAATAATACACGATTTCTATTAATCAAAGAAATGTACAGAGACTGTAAAAATACAGAGTGAAAGACTTGCTAGAATGGTGGCAGCTTATCTCTGAGAAGAGATGTGACCGCTACTCGCATTCACAAGAAGATGATTACAATGAGGCTCTGAAGGCCCTTTTACAATAAACATGAATTCCAAAATTCCTAGACATCCAAAAACCTAACCCTAGGAGATGAAGCGCCAAAAGTCATGTGGGCCCCGTTTGGGTAAGTTGGTACATCAACTTCCCGGGGTCGTAACTTTTGCATACGATCTTCCTTTTAGACGTATGATAGCCCATTGGAAAGATCTATCAGAGAACTACAACATTTTCCACAAAATTTCATGTTGAAATTTTGCGACCGCAACATACCCCAAAAAATGTCGTTTAGGGCCTCAAAACGGCTCCAGAAGTTCAGGACCTGAAAAACTGCTAAAAATAATAAACTACCAAAATTGCCAGAAACATATTTTGGGCCAGTTGGAGAAGGTGGGTGGCCACCGATATCCACCTGGATCAATGTAGGCTATGATTGGATTCTATAGAAATAGTATGATGTAGATGTAAGGTACTTCATTGGTTTGCCCTATTTTGTATGGGTTTTTTTAGAGTTGGGGTTGAGAATGATTGATCGACCTTGACTTGCATGATAACTATTCTTAGGATTATCTCCCTTTGGATTTTGTGTGGAGAAAAGGAATTATTTAATATAAATAATCCTTTTTTAATAAGTAAAAATGCCATTGTATTGCTGGCTACCAAAAAATATGCATATATAGAGACGCCAGGGAAATCTAGGTCCTTCAGTTTTGTATGGGATCCTAGATACTAAAAAAAGATCCATTATAGTTTTCCAACTTGTGCTATAACCAAAAGAAAGAATACCAATTTATAAGTTTTTCATCATCTTTGATAGCATTGTTTTCTCCCTTTAAGTCATCATATTTCCAAAAAAATAGTAACAAAAATCTGATTGCTTCTTAGCCTATGATTCACTACCATGTTTCTATATACAATATCTAAAAAAATCTAAATCACAAAGATGCAACGTTTACGCCCTTATTTCATCCTGGATAGATGATTTTTTTTCTTTTTTCCACTTCTCGTTCAACTCCAACTCATTTTTCCCTCCTTTTTTGTGCACAAGTGGTTGTCATCTATTATGGCACATCAATCCAAAAGTTTTGGGGTACTCTACCCACCATTATGTTTTATTTCCAATTTCATGGCTTTTAGTTATGGTTTTGATTGAAAAAATAGATTAGTCATGTCAAATCCATTCCTATTTTGCTACACCGCCAACTCATCTCCCTCATCAACATAGGCAGGGACATTTTATGTTGGTGTTTTGGTTCCAAATTAATTTTAGTATTCCCTCCATGAGTCTTGTTACCCCTATTTCCATGCTTGAATTTGTTGGCCCTAAACATCTCCCTTAATTCATTCTTCAAGCTTGTTTCTCCTGGATAATGCCATTGGCTAGTGATATAGACATATCACCAATCCTCCTCCATGTTTGTGTTTCCCCAAATGGTCAAGAACTATGTTTCCTGTGTGCTATATGTGGTGAAACCCTAGGCTTTGAAATTCATAATTTGTATGTCTTATTTTTTTTACAATGTAATGAGGAACTAGTTCATCTCAAGAATTGTGTTGCTATGAATTTTAAACTAGTAAAAATCTAATAATGATCATGGAATTGCGTTCAATTATTACCAACTTTTGGATCCCTAATTCTATTGCATATTTTATATCCTTCTTGAAAACCTATATATTTTCCATGTTATTGGTAGTATTCCCTATGTTCTTAGCAAAGGAACAAATGGTCACATCCTTGGAGTGTCTAATGATGGCACCAATGACTGCCCCCCTTGGATTTCCCCAAGATGACCCATCACAGTTTAATTTGTGGGTAGGGGTATTCGAAGGATTATAGATTACTCTCTCACATTGTATTTATTTTATATGGATGATAGGTATCTTTACCCCCCACACAAACATACAATTATACTCTTTTGGTGTAATTTGTAGGTCTTTTTATGAGATCAATATTTAGTGGCGTCTTTAATGATTTTCCCAACTTTTAAGATAATCCCATGTGGATGTGGCTTATCTTGAAATAAAATACTATTTATTTCTTTC
>SNQJ01S0171858.1:0-20484 GCA_010110895.2 Picea sitchensis
CCACTCTATGAATCTTATCTATTTGCTATTCAATATTTGGAATAAATAATTTATTCTTTATTATGGTTTTGTTTAGATCTCTATAATCAGGACACATACTCTAAGCATTATCTTTTCTTCTCACCATCACTATTGAACATGAAAATAAACTCCTACTTGGTTGAATAATACCTAAGTCCAACATGTCTTGTACCATTTTTTTAATCTCCACATTTTATTGATGAGGATATGTATAAGGCCTTTTGTTATCCACCCTTGTGTTCAATATATGAAATTTTGAATTATAATTGTGACATCCCCAAAAATAAAATATTTTTGAAATTTATAATTTGCTGGAAATTTATTTCATTTTTAGTAAATTCGAATTTGGAAAATTTTTGCCATTTATGGAAATTTCGAATTTTGAATTTGGTAATTGTAATTAATTATTATGATTGTTGGGTAGAGACTTGATTTGACCCAACTAACTATTTGACTATGACACTTGTATGAAAACATAATATTTTATATTGATTGCAGGAGGACAAATGGGACAACCATGTTAAATTTAGCTTACCATGACTCCATGAGTGGGGAACATGTTGGAACTACCTCTAGGCTGATTTTTACAAGTGGAAAATCAGTGATTTGGCCATTGGCAGCCCCCGAAATCAAGGATTTAGAAAGCTGCGAAAATTCCCAAGGGAGGGAAAGAAGACCTAGGCAAATTGATAAATAGCATATGTGAGGAGGCAGGATGCTGCCAAGTATGATGGGAAAAGAGACTATTGATTTATTTTTTTCCTTACTGTTATGAACACTATGTGAGTGTGAGGCAAGAGGAATCGGTTAGAATTGAAGGACATTGCTGAAGAGGAGATTTTCAGGTTCGACCTCATGGATTCATGGTCAAGCTAGGGGGTGAATCGGGAAAGTGATTTTGGCTTCCCTATTCTACGGTTGGGAGGAACGTAGTTTTTCCCTTTGTCTCCCTACGAACTGGTTAAGATATGTTAATCTTTCCTCTCTCTGTTTGAATGATTATATATACATCCGATGTAATGCATCTGGTTATGCTAATGTGAAATATTTCAGGAATAAAATCTGGTCATTTGTGTAAAGTTTATAACATATGAAAAAATTATGGAAATGTTTCTCCTGTAATTAAATTTGTAGGCAAAATTATCTATGTTTAAATGAATCTGAAACAGATTCTATCTATAGGTGTACATTTATTCCTGTTATTAAATTTCTAGGTGGAACCATCTATGTATGATTGGATTTGAACAAGTTTGTGTATATATCACATTTATATTTCCATATATATATATATATAGATCCAATTGTTGTTGGTACTTTGCGTAGGCTTTATTGATTAAACGAAAATTAAATGACTACAACCAAAAAATCAATTATACAGAAATATGTTGACATAGTATATAGACAAACAAATTATTCCAACCAGAAATCAACTATGATAATAAGGGAGTTACATAATAGAAGGAACTATATCAAAATAATTGAATATACTTATACATTTTTCCTCTGACAGAGCACTACCATAGATTATATAGCATCCTCATTGTACCATTGAAGAATTTTCGGATAATCTCTTCGTACTTACTACATAAAGTCAATTATGGAAGTACGCGTTTATACCATAAATATTGTTGCTACAATTTTAATACTTGGATATATCAACAGTGAAGAAATCAGTTTGTATAGACTTACTTCTTTTAAAATGGAATTCCTCTCGGATATATTTCGAACTGTATAAAAAAATTGTTTTTATAGATAAGTACAAAACAAAGGTTGTCTATACATCATAACCTAATATGAATAATTATATAGAGTCATAGTCTTCACCATTTATCAAAGTAGGCTAAGAAAAGCTTGGAATATCAATATAAGCATACAGTATTGAATAATAATATAGAGTAACATATCCATACATAGCATATCGCTATATATGTTCAGATCTACACAAAGGTCTGATATTCAGGTTTTCTCCTTTTCGAGGAGTCTATTTTTGTCCATATATAAATCTTCTAAAAGAAAACATAAGTTCCTTTCCTAATGTTGTAACAGATATCAAATTTGACTATGTTGCCCAAAGTACAAATCGGTTCTCGTTTATTCACATTAACAAGGGGCTGCTGGCATTGGGAATGTCATCAGTACATTGGGAGCATAGAGGATGCAAAGGAAGTGTCTGGTTGAATGGGCTACTGACCCCAAGTTCAAAGGTGTTCTAGTTGAGGGAAGTTCACCTCAGGCTTTTTCTACAGGTATGGATATAAAAGATGTAGTTGATGCTATAAAAGAAGACAAAAACACTAATCTTGTGCGAGTGGTCTTCTCAGTAGAGTATACTCTCGTTTATAAAATTGTTCATTATGAAAAGCCCTACATTTCTTCATGGATGGTGTAACAAGGGGTTTGGGAATTGGACTTTCTAGTCATGGTTGTTACCGATTCATTACTAAGAGGACTCGAAATGGAGACTGGATAGAAAATGGATATAATAGAAACCTTTTCAATCACAAAGAGGACAATGAAGATTTACACACTGATGATATCTTGTTTTGAGATCCCAACACTATTATAGACAGTGAAGTATGAAGCCAGATCGTTTTCATGCCTATCCAATTCCCATCTGCTCCCGTGAATAGGATTCATGGATGGCGTTTTGCAGAGATGCCACTTATTGGGACTTGTTGTCGATATCGTCGCCATGGCATGTGTCGTCGCCTTGTAAATGCAATTGAAGAGATGTTAATGTCACTTAAAGTGGAAAAGTTCATCTTATCAGCAATACCTGATCTACTAGAAACCTGGACGAAGGTCTTTGGTTTTGAGCCTCTCGAAGATTCTAATAAAGAGGAAATGAAAAACATAAACATGATGACATTTCCTGGTACCTCATTGTTGTAGAAATTCATATTCAAACCAGAAATGAAAAAATCCATTAAAAGAGAAGAATATGTGGATCAGGTCACGTGTTCCAAGGGCAATGTTGTTCATAGTCAAGCACAGGGTGATGATGCAGAATGTCCAGTGCTAGAGAAGACAAATTCCGAATCTCCGTGGGATGTCTCTGTTGACATTACCAATGGCAATACCATAATAGACTCACTACCTTATAGAATTTTTCCCGAGGTTGAAGAAAGATGGAAATGTGGCAAAGGCATATGTGGTACATTGGCAACTGAGGAAGAAATAAATAAGATTTGTCATGAGGGTGATGACTTGAATGCTAAAGCACCGGGAGACAGAATTGAAGTTCTAATGCTGGAGAAGGTACACACCAAATCTGCATGGCCTATCCCTAGTGACATGACTGATGTTAATTCCATAGCAGAGACTGCATCCTCTCGGATGGTGATAGAGATATAAGAGAAACACAAACATTTCATAGATTTAGACAGTTTATTTCCTGGGGTGGAAGAAACATCTGTTGTTTTTTATAAGACTAGTGATATGTATGCTCAAGTGCATCCAGACAGTGCTGACGTTTTAGTGTTGAATAGGGTATGGAATAAACCTACACAGTGTTTTCATAATGGCATAATTGATATTAATTTAATATCGGATACTACATCTCCTCAGCTATTTCGCAAGGCAAAAGATATTTGGAAATGCGACGAAGGTTCAAACAGAAGACTGATAGCAGAGGAATAAAAGACCAGAAGTTTTCTAAAATGTAGCGATTTGGATGCTCAAGCACATGGAGACAGTCGAGAAGTTTGTATGTTGTAGAATATAGATATTGAATCTCGATTGTGTGCCCCAGGTGGTGTAGATGAAATGCAGACAACAGTAATGACTGTGACCTCTGAGATGTTGTCTGAGGCAGAAGAAATATGGGCACCTCTGCAGTTGGGGCAGTTGAAGATCATGGCTCGTGTTTTAAATTTGCAAAAATCTATCGTGTGGCCTCTCGAATGTTTGTTCGAAGAAAACAACAACCTGAGCATTCGGAGAAAACATTCGAAGAAAACAACAACCCAATCTAATTATGTCATAGTGGCTATATTTAGAAAACAACGACCTGAGCGTTACTCTGGAGTAGTTGTCTAAACTACGTAACCTTAAAGGATTGATGCCGCATGGTATTCGTATTATACAGCAGTGATTGTAATGCTCGTAGCATAGACAAAAATAGGGTCATTTACCTCGTAATCGTCAGTGATGGTGAAGACATCTGAGCGTTACCATTCTATCGTAAATGAAGGCGTTACCATTTACCTGATGATCATCAGTGATTCATGCAGAAGGTGGAAGTATCTGCCAGCAGGTTCTGAATGAGGAGGTGGCTCCTCTCTGTATGGTGATCTGAATTCTCAGAGAATGAAAGAGGTGGGCGCCTTCAACAGAGGGTGAAGAAAAATATCGGCAGTGTTCACTTCAACTCTGGGGGTTTTCGTGAGTTCATGGCGGAGTCGGTCTCCGAAACGGTGAACAAGAGATTGATACCAGTGCTCGCGGATGCAGCGAAAAGAAACCAGACCGTGGATTTGCAGGACTTGTTTCTTCATTATACCTTTGATAATACTTGCAGCATCGTGTTTGGGAGACACCCCGGGTGCCTTGCGGTGGATTTTGCTCAGACCCGGTTTGCCAAGGCCTTCGACAAGTGCGTGGAGGCCATGTTTTACATGCTTATAATGCCTCAGTTCTTGTGGAAGACTTTGTGTTTCTTGACAATGGGGAAAGAGAGACAGTTACTCAATTCCCTTAAGCCATTGGAAGAGTTCATAGACGATCTCATTGCTTTCAAAAAAAGAACATTAATGATGCTCGGTGGGGAGACGAGAGATCTACTGTCCTGTTTCATGCACCAATTCACGGACTACAATGAGCTCAAGGTCTCAGACATATGTTTTCGAGATATGGTGCTCAACTTTTTCATAGCAGGTAGAGATACGTCCGGTGTTGCATTAGCTTGGTTTTTCTGGCTTCTTGCTTGCCATCCTCGTATAGAAGAAAAAATAGTGCAAGAACACTCTGGCATATTGAATCGGAAATCGGACTCAAAAAAAAAAAAAATGGAGCCCTTCACCGCAAAAGAGCTACAAGAAGGTGTGTATTTACACACAGCATTGAACGAGTCTCTCAGGTTGTACCCTTCCGTTCCTAATTGTTACAAAGGAGCTTTGTACAAGGACGTGTTTCTAGGTGGTATGTGCATAGAGTCCGGCATGAAGTTTGTGTACAACATATATGCTTTGGGTCGCATGGAGAGAATTTGGGGGCCGGATTGACTTGAATTCAAGCCCGAGAGATGGATTGATCATGTGAACTCCTATGAAGGGTAGCTGAGGATGAAAAATGAGTCATCCTACAAGTTCCTGGCATTCAAATCTGGGCCGAGAACGTGCCTGGGGAAGGACATGGCGTACATGCAGATCAAGCCTGCTGTAGTAGACGAAAATGGTGTCGAATTGAAAGGAGAATGTAGAGGATTTTTGTGCGTAAAGGAGTGATGATCTTGTTCTTTCAGAACACTTTGGCTGACCATGATAGATACGAAATAGCCTATTTTAAAACCTTTAATAGTTGTTACTTCAGTGGTGATGGGTGCAAATGGGACGAGGATGGTTACTCCTGGTTAACTGGACGAGTGGATGATGTTCTCAATGTCAGTAGACATCGTATTGGTACAACAAAAGTATAATATGCTCTTGTTTCACATCCACATTGTGCTGAAGCAGTCATGGTTGGAGTTGAACATGAAGTTAAAGGTCAGAGTATTTATGGCTTTGAACTCATTGGAGAATATTGTAGAAGCTGTGAGAAGAAAAACTGCGATCTTGGATGGTCTGGTCCGAACTTTGAAGACTCCCATCTGGAGATGAAATCTCAAGGATTTAGTGTGGGTGTTTCTCCAAAGACTATCTAGAATAACAGACTGGATGAAGCAGGCAAATGAGGCGTTGTTAGAGGACGACAAAGATATGGAGTCTAAAACGATTCTGCACACCTAACCAAAGGCGTTTACAAGCTGCCCCAAGTCAGTAAAAGGTTCAAAGTGCTGGCAGAGGCACTTGGTAGTTTTAGTTTTCCAGGAAGACGAACCATTTCAGATTCCTGGAATGCCAGGAGTTTCATCTTTCTTTTAAAATACTGATGTATGTAACATTCAAGGGGAGGGGGGCACATGAGCGCAAGACTGAAAAAACTTCTTTCAAAGAGAGTTTCATTGTAATGACTGAGTTTTTTGTAAACCAGACTGGATTAATAAAGATGATTTTTGCTTGCGACTGTGAGATTCATCACAGTCGATTTCTTTTAGCATGTTTTTCTTCTCTTTTAGATGTGTTAAAACTGTTTGGATTTCATTTATGTGTTTCCTTACTCACAACTGAAATTGTCTTACCATAGCTTTATGTCTTCCTTAACCCATTACGACTGCATTGCGTTTTGTTTTCCTCTAACCGATGTGCTTCATTACACTTTAGTACGACCACTACTGTAACAAAATGATTTGGGTTTTCTGTGATTGTTTACTATCTTTCCTCTGCACCAACTATCAGTTGTGTAAGACCAATCTGCATTTCTAGAACTCTAGATGTATCATTTTCTACGTTGAACTTTCCTTTTTCTTTCCTCTACCACATCATGATTTATCAAGGCGCTGAAAGATAGACCTACTTTGCCTCACTTTCTCCAAGTTATTTAATCTCTTCTATTATCTATTTTTCAGTTTTCATTTGACTCCATGCCCAATGGACCTTTTCCCTGGTTTAACCCTCAAACCCCACAAATCCAAGACCATCTTTTACTCATAAATCTGCCCACCTTCTTCACACCACTTAAATTCCTATTCTGACATTGTTCGAGAGATCCCTCTCGGGTTGGAAGGGGCAGCTCCCAATCCAAAGTGGTTCGAGGTTGCCTCAGGATCGATTTGCTACATCCCATTTGAGTTCTGAGTGTAAACATTTTTGGCGCCGTTGCCAGGGACAGAGGACGAGGTTATCTTCCCTGGGGTATGGCAAAGTTCAGATCTATCTCTTGATGGTGAACAAGGGATAGGCATTCAATTGGCTGTGATCATTCACCTGGCGACTCCTTGGTTCGTAGACTCTACATGATTTTGTTGGCGACTCCACTGCTCTCAAATGTCGAATTCGTTCGCTGCTCGAATTGCAGCAAGGTTTGCCCCTCTAGACTTTGCAAATGTTAATGGCGTTCCAAACACTATTCCATACATTAAAATTTGGGGGGATATCCTTCCTAAATTTGAAGAAGATGAGGACGACAATCCTGGTCAACATTTGTTTGAGTTACACAAGCTCATGGAGGAATTAAATGTACATCATGAAGATGTCCTCATGAAATTATTTATGTTTTCATTGGAAAAAGATGCTAGACTCTGGTATAAATCTTTACCCCATTCCAGTATTCCTTCATTGAAATGCTTTCACACACTTTTTCATCAACATTGTAAGAGGATATATTCTGCTGAAACCCTTTTTGAAGATTGTTGTGATACAAGTCCCCTTGTTGAGGAGGAAGAAAAAATAGAAATTTCTCGAGTTGATGAAAATGATTAGTATGAGGAAGAATTGGCTCATGAGAATGCTGGATCTTGTGAACTTACTCAGGAAGAAGATGTAAATCTGTTTTTAAATGGTGACAGTCAGGTATTTCAAGAAACCCTACAGGAAGTTAGTGAACCTATTTGTGATGATTTCCTACTAGAAGATCATATTCTAGACTCTGCGTTGTTTCATGAAAAAGAAATGGTTGCCATGTTTAATGATCTTGAGCATCATAAATCAGAACATAGAGTAGTCATGGATGTTTTAAAACCTCAAGACCATATGCTTTTCCAAGAACCTTTTATTGATCTTTCAGATTCATTTGATGGAGGAGTATGTTGTGTCATGAATTTTTTGGTCACAAGAATTGATGAAAGGTTCGAAAATCCATGATCACCAACAATCTAGGTGGGGATTGTCAATTTCCTGGCCTGCTCGGAGAAAGTGTGAGAAAGTTTCAAAGAAGAAGACAATTATTGGATTGGCTTCACTGGCATTTTCATATCATTTGATTCTGGAAATTTTTCAGTAGTTAGAGTAGGGAATGTATATAAATAAGCTTGATTTCAAAAATTAGATTACATCAATTCTTTTCAATATCTTCTCAGTTTAGTTTTGAATCCAGTATGGTTTTGACATAAAGCATTATGACTCCATAGCCCAATGGATGAATAAGCAGTTTTTCGTTCCGCGAAAATGAGAATAAAGAGACAGCGTTCAGGATTTTTTTTTTTATGAAGACACTTGGTCCACGGTTCTTGGCACTTTCAAGAAAGAACCATCCGTAGTTGGAGCCAATGTTGTAACAGATATCAAATTTGACTATGTTGCCCAAAGTACAAATCGGTTCTCGTATATTCACACTAACAAGGGGCTGCTGGCATTGGGAATGTCATCAGTACATTGGGAGCATAGAGGATCAAAAAGAAGTGTCTGGTTGAATGGGCTACTGACCCTAAGGTCAAAGGTGTTCTAGTTGAGGGCAATTCACCTCGGGCTTTTTCTGCAAGTATGGATATAAAGGATGTAGTTGCTGCGATAAAAGAAGACAAAAACACTAATCTTGTGCGAGTGGTCTTCTCGGCAGAGTATACTCTCGTTTATAAAATTGTTCATTATGAAAAGCCCTACATTTATTCATGGATGGTGTAACAAGGGGTTTGGGAATTGGACTTTCTGTTCATGGTTGTTACCGAGTCATTACTAAGAGGACTCAAAATGGAGACTGGATAGAAAATAGATATAATAGCAACCTTTTCACTCACAAAGAGGACAATGCAGATTTCCACAATGATGATATCTTGTTTTGAGATCCCAACACTATTATAGACAGTGAAGTATGCAGCCAGATCATTTTCATGCCTATCCAATTCCCATTTTCTCCCATGAACAAGATTCATGGATGACGTTTTGCAGAGATGCCACTTATTGGGACTTGTTGTCGATATCGTTGCCATGGCATGTGTCGTCGCCTTGTAAATGAAATTGAAGAGATGTTAATGTCACTTAAAGTGGAAAAGATTATCTTATCAGTAATACCTGATCTACTAGAAACCTGGACAAAGGTCTTTGGTTTTGAGCCTCTGGAAGATTCTGATAAAGAGGAAATGAAAAACATAAACATGATGACCTTTCCTGGTACCTCATTGTTGCAGAAATCCATATTCGAACCAGAAATGAAAAAATAAATTCAAAGAGAACAATATGTGGATCAAGTCACGTGTGCCAAGGGCAATGTCGTTCATAGTCAAGCACAGGGTGATGATGCAGAACGTCCAGTGCTAGAGAAGACAAATACAGAATCTCCGTGGCATGTCTCTGTTGACATTACCAATGGCAATACCATAATAGACTCACTACCTTATAGAATTTTTCCCGGGGTTGAAGAAAGATGGAAATGTGGCAAAGGCATATGCGGTACATTGGCAGCTGAGGAAGAAATAAATAAGAGCTGTCATGAGGGTGATGACTTGGATGCTAAAGCACCGGGAGACAGAATTGAAGTTCTAATGCTGGAGAAGGTACACACCAAATGTGCATGGCCTGTCCCTAGTGACATGATTGATGTTAATTCCATAGCAGAGACTACATCCTCTGGGATGTTGACAGAGGTAGAAGAGAAACGCAAAAAATTCATAGATTTAGACAGTTTATTGCCTGGGGTGGAAGAAACATCTGTTGTTTGTTATAAGACTAGTGATATGTATGCTCAAGTGCAGCCAGACAGTGCTGAGGTTTCAGTGCTGAATAGGGTATGAAATAAACCTACACAGTGTTTTCATGATGGAATAATTGATATTAATTTAATATCGGATACTACATCTCCTCAGTTGTTACCCAAGGAAAAAGATATTTGGAAATGAGACGAAGGTTCAAAATAAAGACTGATAGCAGAGGAAGAAAAGACTAGAAGTTGTCTAAAATGTAGTAATTTGGATGCTCAAGCACATGGAGATAGTCGAGAAGTCTGTATGTTGCAGAATACAGATACTGAATCTCGATTGTGTGCCCCAGGTGGTGTAGATGAAGTGTAGACAACAGTAATGACTGTGACCTCTGAGATTTTGTCTAAGGCAGAAGAAATATAGGCACCTCTGCAGTTGGGTCAGTTGAAGATCATGGCTCGTGTTTTAAATTTGCCAAAGTCTATCGTGCGGCCTCTCGAATGTTCGTTCGGAGAAAACAACAACATAAGTGTTCGGAGAAAACATTGGGAGAAAACAACAACCCAATCTAATTATGTCAGAGCGACTATATTTATAAAACAATGACCTGAGCATTACTCTGCAGTGGTTGTCTAAACTACATAACCTTAAAGGATTGATGCTGCATGGTATTCGTATTATACAGCAGTGATTGTAACGCTCGTTGCATAGACAAAAATAGGGTCATTTACCTAGTAATCGTCAGTGATGGTGTAGACATCTGAGCGTTACCATTCTATCCTAAATGAAGGCGTTACCATTTACCTGATGATCATCAGTGATTCATGTAGAACGTGGTAGTATCTGCCAGCAGGTTCTGAACGAGGAGGTGGCTCCTCTCTGTACGACAATCTGAATTCTCAGAGAATGAAAGAGGTGGGTGCCTTCAATAGAGGGTGCAGAGAAATATCGCCAGCGTTCACTTCAACTCTGGGGGTTTTCGTGAGCTCATGGAGGAATAGGTGTCCGAAACGGTGAACAAGAGATTGATAACGGTGCTCACGGATGCAGTGAAAAGAAACCAGACGTTGGATTTGCAGGACTTGTTTCTTCGTTATACGTTTGATAATACTTGCAGCATCGTGTTCGGGAGACACCCCGGGTGCGTTGCGGTGGATTTGCCTCAGACCCGGTTTGCCAAGGCCTTCACGAGTGCGTGGAGGCCACGTTTTATAGGCTTATTAGGCCTCAGTTCTTGTGGAAGACTTTGCATTTCTTGACAATAGGGAAAGAGAGACAGTTGTTCAATGCCCTTAAGTCATTGGAAGAGTTCGTAGATGATCTCATCGCTTTCAGAAAAAGAACATTAATGATGCCCGGTGGGGAGACGAGAGATCTTCTATCCTATTTCGTGCACCAATTCGCGGACTCCAATGACCTCAAGGTCTCGGACAGATTTTTTTGAGATATGGTGCTCAACTTTGTCATAGCAGGTAGAGATTTGTCTGGCGTTGCGTTAGCTTGGTTTTTCTGGCTTCTTGCTTTCCATCCTCGTATAGAAGAAAAAATAGTGCAATAACTCTCTGGCATATTGAATCGGAGATCGGACTCAAAAAAAAAAAAAAAGATCCCTTCACCGCAAAAGAGCTACAAGAAGGTGTGTATTTACACACAGCATTGAACAAGACTCTCAGGTTGTACCGTTCGGTTCCTAACTGTTACAAAGGAGATTTGCACAAGGACGTGCTTCCAGGCGAGACATGCATAGAGTCGGGCATGAAGTTTGTGTACATCATATATGCTTTGGGTCGCATGGAGAGCATTTGGGGGCCGGATTTCCTTGAATTCAAGCCTAAGAGATGGATTGATCATGTGAACTCCTGTGAAGGGTAGCTGAGGATGAAAAACGAGTCGGCCTACAAGTTCTTGGCATTCAACGCTAGCCCAAGAATGTGCCTAGGGAAGGACATGGCGTACATGTAGATCAAGCCTCCTGTAGTAGATGAAAATGGGTTCGAATTGAAAGGAGAATGCAACGGATTTTTGTGCGTAAACGATTCATGATCTGGTTCTTCAGAACACTTTGGGTGACCATGATAGATACGAAATAGCCTATTTTAAACACTTTAACGGTTTTTACTTCAGTGGTGATGGGTGCAACTGTGACGAGGACAGTTACTCCTCGTTAACTGGACGAGTGGATGATGTTCTCAATGTCAGTAGACATCGTATTGGTACACCAGAAGTATAATCTGCTCTTGTTTCACATCCACATTATGCTAAAGCAGTCGTGGTTGGAGTTGAACATGAGGTTAAAGGTCAGAGTATTTATGCCTTTGAACTCATTGGAGAATATTCCAGAAGTTGTGAGAAGAAAAACTGCGATCTTGGATGGTCTGGTCTGGACTTTGAAGACTCCCATCTGGAGATGAAATCTCAAGGATTTAGTGTGGGTGTTTCTGCAAAGACTATCTAGAATAACAGACTGGATGAAGTAGGGAAATGAGGCGTTGTTGGAGGATGACAGAGATCTGGAGTCTAAAACGATTCTTCACACCTAACCAAAGGTGTTTACAAGCTGCCCCAAGTCAGTAAACAGTTCAAAGTGCTGGTAGAGGCACCTGGCAGTTTCAGTTTGCCAGGAAGATGAACCATTTCAGACTCCTGGAACGGCGGGAGTTTCATCTTTCTTTTAAAAGACTGATGTATGTAACATTCAAGGGGAGGGGGGCACATGAGTGCAAGACTGAAAAAACTTCTTTCGAAGAGAGTTTCATTGTAATGACTGAGTTTTTTGTAAACCAGACTGGATTAATAAAGATGATTTTTTCTTGCGACTGTGAGATTCATCATAGTCGATTTCTTTCAGCATGTTTTTCTTCTCTTTCAAATGTGTTAAAACTATTTGGATTTCATTTATGTGTTCCTTACTCGCAACTGAAACTGTCTTACCATAGATTTATGTCTTCCTTAACCCATTACGACTGCATTACGTTTTGTTTTCCTCTAACCGACGTGCTTCGTTACACTTTAGTATGACCACTGTTGTAACGAAAGGATTTGTGTTTTCTGTGATCTTTTATTGCCTTTCCTCTGCACCAGCTATCAACTGTGTAACACCAATCTACATTTCCAGAACTCTACATGTATCCTTTGCTACGTCGGCCTTTCCTTTTTCTTTCCTCTACCGCATCATGATTTATCAAGGTGCTGAAAGATAGACCTACTTTGCCTCACTTTCTGCAAGTTATTTAATCTCTTCTATTATCTCTTTTTCGGTTTTCATTTGACTTCATGCCAAATGGAACTTTTCCCTGGTTTAACCGTCAAACCCCACAAATCCAAGACCATCTTTTACTCATAAATCTTCCCACCCTCTTCACGCTACTTAAATTCCTGTTGTGACATTGTTCGAGAGATCCCTCTCAGGTTGGAAGGGACAGCTCCCAATCCAAAATGGTTCAAGGTTGCCTCGGGATCGATTTGCTACAACCCATTTCAGTTCTGAGTGTCAACATTTTTGGCGCCGTTGCTGGGGACGGAGAATGAGGTTATCTTCTCTGGGGTACGAAAAAGTTCAGATCTATCTGTTGATGGTGAACAAGGGATAGGCATTCAATTGGCTGTGATCATTCACCTGGCGACTCCTTGGTTCATAGACTCTACATGATTTTGTTGGTGACTCCACTGCTCTCAAATGTCGAATTCGTTCACTACTTGAATTGCAACAAGGTTTGGTCATCTGGACTTTGCAAATGTTTATGGCTTTCCAAACACTGTTCCAGACATTAAAATTTGGGGGGATATCCTTCTTAAATTTGGAGAAGATGAGGACGACAATCCTGGTCAACATTTGTTTGAGTTCGACAAGCTCATGGAGGAATTAAATGTACATCATGACGATGTCCTCATGAAATTATTTATGTTTTCATTGGAAAAAGATGCTAGACTCTGGTATAAATCTTTACCCCATTCCAGTATTCCTTCATTGAAATGTTTTCACACAATTTTTCATCAACATTGTAAGAGGATATATTCTGCTGAAACCCTTTTTGAAGATTGTTGTGATACAAGTCCCCTTGAGGAGGACGAAGAAAAAATAGAAATTTCTCGAGTTGATGAAAATGATCAATATGAGGAAGAATTGGCTCATGAGAATGCTGGATCTTGTGAACTTACTCAGGAAGAAGATGTAAATCTGTTTTTAAATGGCAACAGTCGGGTATTTCATGAAACCCTACAGGAAGTTAGTGAACCTATTTGTGATGATTTCCTACCAAAAGATCAGATTCTAGACTCTGCTTTGTTTCATGAAAAAGAAATGGTTGCCATGTTTAATGATCTTGAGCATCATAAATCAGAACATAGAGTAGTCATGGATGTTTTAAAACCTCAGGACCATATGTTTTTCCAAGACCCTTTTGTTGATCTTTTAGATTCATTTAATGGAGGAGTATGCTGTGTCATGAATATTTGGTCACAATAATAGATGAAAGGTTCGAAAATCCATGATCACCAATAGGCCAGGTGGGGATTGTCAATTTCCTACTTCATCCTGCTCAGAGAAAGTGTCAGAAAGTTTCAAAGAAGAAGACAATTATTGGATTGGCTTCACTGGCATTTTCATATCATTTGATTCTGGAAATCTTTCAGTAGTTAGAGTAGGGAATGTATATAAATAAGCTTGATTTCAAGCATTAGATTACATCAATACTTTTCAATATGTTCTCAGTTCAGTTTTGAATCTAGTATGGTTTTGATATAAAGCATTACGACTCCATAGCCCAATGGATGAATAAGCAGTTTTTCGTTCCACGAAAATGCAAGTAAAGAGACAGCGTTCATGATTTTTTTTTGGATGAAGGCAATTGGTCTACGGTTCTTGGCACTTTCAGGAAAGCACCATCCCTAGTTGGAGCCAATGTTGTAACAGATATCAAATTCGACTATGTTGCCCAAAGTACAAATCGGTTCTCGTTTACTCACATTAACAAGGGGCTGTTGGCATTGGGAATGTCATCAGTACATTGGTAGCATAGAGGATGCAAAAGAAGTGCCTGGTTGAATGGGCTACTAACCCTAAGGTCAAAGGTGTTCTAGTTGAGGGCAGTTCACCTCGGGCTTTTTCTGCAGGTATGGATATAAAGGATGTAGTTGCTGCTATAAAAGAAGACAAAAACACTAATCTTGTGCGAGTGGTCTTCTCGGCAGATTATACTCTCGTTTATAAAATTGTTCATTATGAAAAGCCCTTCATTTCTTCATGGATGGTGTAACAATGGGTTTGGGAATTAGACTTTTTGGTCATGGTCGTTACCGAGTCATTACTAAGAGGACTCGAAATGGAGACTGGATAGAAAATGGATATAATAGCAACCTTTGCACTCACAAAGAGGACAATGCAGATTTCCACACTGATGATATCTTGTTTTGAGATCCCAACACTATTATAGACAGTGAAGTATGCAGCCAGATTGTTTTCATGCCTATCCAATTCCCAGCTACTCCCGTGAACAGGATTCATGGACAGCGTTTTGCAGAGATGCCACTTATTGGGACTTCTTGTCGATATCGTTGCCATGGCATGTGCCGTCGCCTTGTAAATGCAATTGAAGAGATGTTAACGTCACTTAAAGTGGAAAAGTTTATCTTATCAGCAATACCTGATCTACTAGAAACCTGTACGAAGGTGTTTGGTTTTGAGCCTCTGGAAGATTCTGATAAAGAGGAAATGAAAAACATAAACATGATGACGTTTCCTGGTACCTCATTGTTGCAGAAATCCATATTCAAACCAGAAATGAAAAAATCCATTCAAACAGAACAATATGTGGATCAGGTCACATGTGCCAAGGGCAATGTCATTCATAGTCAAGCACAGGGTGATGATGTGGAACGTCCAGTGCTAGAGAAGACAAATACCGAATCTTTGTGGCATGTCTTTGTTGACATTACCAATGGCAATACCATAATAGACTCACTACCTTATAGAATTTTTCCCGAGGTTGAAGAAAGATGGAAATGTGGCAAAGGCATATGCGGTACATTGGTAGCTGAGGAAGAAATAAATAAGAGCTATCATGAGGGTGATGACTTGGATGCTAAAGCACCGAGAGATAAAATTGAAGTTCTAATGCTGGAGAAGGTACACACCAAATCTGCATGGCCTCTCCCTAGTGACATGGCTGATGTTAATTCCATAGCAGAGACTGCATCCTCTGTGATGTTGACAGAGATAGAAGAGAAACACAAACATTTAATAGATTTAGACGGTTTATTTCCTGGGGTGGAAGAAACATTTGTTTTTTTTATAAGACTAGTGATATGTATGCTCAAGTGTAGCCAGACAGTGCTGACGATTCAGTGTTGAATAGGGTATGGAATAAACCTACACATTGTTTTCATAATGACATAATTGATATTAATTTAATATCGGATACTACATCTCCTCAGCTGTTTCCCAAGGCAAAAGATATTTGGAAATGCGACGAAGGTTCAAACAGAAGACTAATAGCAGAGGAAGAAAAGACCAAAAGTTGTCTAAATTGTAGCGATTTGGATGCTCAAGTACATGGAGATAGTTGAGAAGTCTGTATGTTGTAGAATACAGATACTGAATCTTGATTGTGTGCCCCAGGTGGTGTAGATGAAGTGCAGACAACAGTAATGACTGTGACCTCTGAGATGTTGTCTAAGGCAGAAGAAAGATGGGCACCTCTGTAGTTGGGGCAGTTAAAGATCATGGCTCATGTTTTAAATTTTCCAAAGTCTATCGTGCGGCCTCTCGAATGTTCGTTCGGAGAAAACAACAACCTGAGCATTCGGAGAAAACATTCGGAGAAAAAAACAACCCAATATAATTATGTCAGAGAGACTATATTTAGAAAAAAATGACCTGAGCGTTACTCTGGAGTGGTTGTCTAAACTACGTAACCTTAAAGGATTGATGCCGCATGGTATTCATATTATACAACAGTGGTTGTAACGCTCGTTGCATCGACAAAAATAAGGTCATTTACTTGGTAATCATCAGTGATGGTGTAGACATCTGAGCGTTACCATTCTATCATAAATGAAGGTGTTACCATTTACCTGATGATCATCAGTGATTCATGCAGAATGTGGAAGTATCTGCGAGCAGGTTCTGAACAAGGAGGTGGCTCCTCTCTGTAAGGCGATCTGAATTCTTAGAGAATGAAAGAGGTGGGTGCCTTCAACAGAGGGTGTAGAGAAATATTTCCAGAATTCACTTCAACTCTGGGGGTTTTCGTGAGTTCATGGTGGAATAGGTGTCCGAAATGGTGAACAAGAGATTCATATTGGTGCTCGCGGATGCAGCGAAAAGAAACCAGACCGTGGATTTGCAGGACTTGTTTCTTCATTATACGTTTGATAATACTTGCAACATCGTGTTCGGGAGACACCACAGGTGCCTTGCGGTGGATTTGTCTCAGACCCGGTTTACCAAGGCCTTCGACGAGTGCATGGAGGCCACATTTTACAGGCTTATTATGCCTCGGTTCTTGTGGAAGACTTTTCATTTCTTGACAATGGAGAAAGAGAGACAGTTGCTCAATGCCCTTAAGCCATTGGAAGAGTTCGTAGATGATCTCATCGCTTTCAAAAAAAGAACATTAATGATGCCCGGTGGGGAGACGAGAGATCTTCTGTCCTGTTTCATGTGCCAATTCGTGGACTCCAATGAGCTTCTCGGACAGATTTTTTTGAGATATGGTGCTCAACTTTGTCATAGCAGGTAGAGATACGTCTGACGTTGTGTTAGCTTGGTTTTTCTGGCTTCCTGCTCACCATCCTCGTATAGAAGAAAAAATAGTGCAAAAACTCTCTGGCATATTGAATCGGAGATTGGACTCAAAAAGAAAAAAATGGAGCCCTTCACCGCAAAAGAGCTACAAGAAGGTATGTATTTACACACAACATTGAACAAGATTCTCAGGTTGTACCCTTTGGTTCCTAACTGTCACAAAGGAGCTTTTCACAATGATGTTCTTCCAGGTGGGACGTGCATAGAGTCCTGCATGAAGTTTGTGTACAACATATATTCTTTGGGTCACATGGAGAGCATTTGGGGGCCGGATTGCCTTGAATTCAATCCCGAGAGATGGATTGATCATGTGAACGCCTATGAAGGGCAGCTGAGGATGAAAATCGAGTTGGCCTACAATTTCCTGGCATTCAACGCTGGCCCGAGAACATGCCTGGGGAAGGACATGGTGTACATGCAGATCAAGCCTTTTGTAGTAGACGAAAATGGGGTCGAATTGAAAGGAGAATGCAGCGGATTTTTGTGCGTAAAGGATTCATGATCTGGTTCTTTCAGAACACTTTGGGTGAACATGAAAGATATGAAATAGCCTATTTTAAACCCTTTAATGGTTGTTACTTCAGTGGTGATGGGTGCAACTGTGACGAGGATGGTTACTCCTAGTTAACTGGACGAGTGGATGATGTTCTCAATGTCAGTAGACATTGTATTGGTACGACAGAAGTATAATATGCTCTTGTTTCACATCCACATTGTGTTGAAGCATCCATGGTTGGAGTTGAACATGAGGTTAAAGGTCAGAGTATTTATGCCTTTGAACTCATTGCAGAATATGCCAGAAGCTGTGAGAAGAAAAACTGTGATCTTGGATGGTCTGGTCCGGGCTTTGAAGACTCCCATCTGGAGATGAAATCTCCAGGATTTAGTGTGGGTGTTTCTCCAAAGACTATCTAGAATAACAGACTGGATGAAGCAGGGAAATGAGGCATTGCTGGAGGACAACAGAGATCCAGAGTCTAAAACGATTCTGCACACCTAAACAAAGGCATTTACAAGCTGCCCCAACTCAGTAAATGGTTCAAAGTGCTGGCAGAGACACCTGGCAGTTTCAGTTTTCCAGGAAGACGAACCGTTTCAGATTCCTGGAACGCCGGGAGTTTCATCTTTTTTTTAAAAGACTGATGTATGTAACATTCAAAGGGAGGGGGGCACATGAGCGCAAGACTGAAAAAACTTTTTTTGAAGAGAGTTTCATTTTAATGACTGATTTTTTTGTAAACCAGACTGGATTAATAAATATGTTTTTTGCTTGCGACTGTGAGATTCCTCACAATCGATTTCTTTCAGCATGTTTTTCTTCTCTTTCAGATGTGTTAAAACTGTTTGGATTGCATTTATGTGTTTCCTTACTCGCAGCTGAAATTGTCTTACCATAGCTTTATGTCTTCCTTAACCCATTACAACTGCATTACATTTTGTTTTCGTCTAACCGACATGCTTCGTTACACTTTAGTATGACCACTACTCTAACGAAAGGATTTGGGTTTTCTGTGATTGTTTATTTCCTTTCCTGTGCACCAGCTATCAGCTGTGTAAGACCAATCTGCATTTCCAGAACTCTACATGTATCCTTTGCTACGTCGGCCTTTCCTTTTTCTTTCCTCTACCACATCATGATTTATCAAGGCGCTGAAAGATAGACCTACTTTGTCTCACTTTCTGCAAGTTATTTAATCTCTGCTATTATCTCTTTTTCGGTTTTCATTTGACTCCATGCCCAATGGACCTTTTCCCTCATTTAATCCTCAGACCCCACAAATCCAAGACCATCTTTTACTCATAAATCTGCCCACCTTCTTCACGCTACTTAAATTCCTATTGTGACATTTTTCAAGAGACCCCTCTTGGGTTGCAAGGGGAAGCTCCCAATCCAAAGTGGTTCGAGGTTGCCTTGGGATTGATTTGCTACAACCCATTTCAGTTATGAGTGTCAACACCTAACATTGCACGATTGTAATTCAAAATTTAAATATAATAGACAATAAAATACAAATCGGAACACAATGTGAAAGAGTAAAGGGTACAGGATTAAAACTAGAGAATCAATGAAATTTGCTTCCATAAGATCCAAGAAGGAAAATCAATACGGAATAACTATCCTTAGAATTATTTTTTTAGAATTGTTCATTAAGAGACCAAATTGCTCGATAGAGGTCACTGTCCATATTTCCCTAAAATCTAATACTCAACATATAAAAGTTAACCACATGTGAATTCAGCTAGATATACATTAATAAGGTAATAATCCCTTATGACCGCTGAACTTAAAATACAGAGATACATGATCATAGGGTTTCAGAGCAGGAAGCCTGGGCGGTGAGGATCTGAATAATGGCGGCCATGGCTATCAGCTCCAGCTCTGCGACAGTCCGCATTGGTTGCAAAAAGTCTGCTTTCGTCTCCAAAGCATCGTCGTCGGTTCGACCTAAGTTTGCTGGATTGCGGCGCATGGATTCCATGTTTGACATGGGTTCAAGTCATTTCTTATTTGCTCAAATGTAGAGGAATGTTCAAGCCGTCGGCAATGGCTGTCGCAGAGTTGTCACCATGGCGGGCACTGGGAAGTTCTTCGTTGGTGGCAACGGGAAATGCAATGAGGAGATGCAAGAGGCCGAAAATGCTCATTTATTAGGTCTGCGACAGGACGAAGATTCAAACGAGGATTGGGGGAAGAGAGACTGGGGTTTGCTGAACCGACATTATTTTGTGGACGAATGCATGACGTTCGAGGCCGCTGATGAGGTGAACCAGCAAGAACTAAACCCTAGCCGCCACCGCCGCTGCCTTAACCTACATAGCAGCGAGACTAGCTCTGAGATCACGAAAAGCTTCCCCCTTTTCCTCAAAACCATTGCCGGATCTTCTCTCTGTATGCAGGTTCAAGGCTCACACTCTGTCTCTGAGCTCAAAACCCAAATCCACCAAGCCACAGGGATTCCGCCTAGATTCCAACAACTAATCTTCGAAG
>SNQJ01S0171859.1:9126-19481 GCA_010110895.2 Picea sitchensis
TGCCCCAATATACCATTTTAGTGGTTTTGTGGAGCTTTTGGAGGTCTCTAGGAGAGAGGTTGAATTATCTAGGGTTTCAGTCATCCAGGGGGACGCATCATTCCTTCGAGGGAGGTTAGATCCAAGAGTCTGATAGGGATTTTGGAGATTTGAGCACTTGGGTTTTCCTTGCAGTGCCCTGATCTATCATCTCTATGGTTTTGGGGAGTATATGGAGGCTTCTAGGAGATAGGTCAAATTATTGGTCTTCATTCATCCAAGAGGGCGCAAGATAGATTAGGGCTTTGTGCATTTGGTGGCTCAGAACTTCATTATCCATCCTGAGACTTCACCAGGGGTTCGACATTGACCCAATATATAGTTTGGCATATTCATCAAAGGGTTTGGAGGCCTTTGGCAGTAGCACCGAATTATTGAGGATATTTAGTCTTCCACCAGGGCATGACTTAGCTAGTCTTGGGGTTTGTCACTTCAAGAGGTAGGGACCTCAGTTTGTTGTTCATTTATTGCATTCAAGAGTGCCTTTGGAGGCTTGTAGATTCTCTTATTCATCTTGTTTGGGATTTATATCCATTTTCTATTAGATCTTAGCTATATTGTACCAGATCTACAGATCCATTGTATCAGGGTCTTCTTCTTTATGAATAATATCATATATGAGGTATTTTGAGTTGTCTATTTTATTGTTGATATTTCATCTGGTTGACGTATGTTCCATTTCCATATCTTCTTATTTTTTTTTGAAAACACACACTAAAATCATCAGTATAACCCTAGCGCAACCTAAAGGATCATAATAAGCAAACTGTTTGACAAAATGCCACAACCAGAAAACGTTTAAAAATCATGCAAAACATGATGTTCCTGGCATCCTGGTTTGGGAATGTTACAAAATTTGAAGTATAAAGAGAAGGAAAAGGAAAATATAGACAAAATGTTAGAAGTAGAAATTATTGAACCAATGGTGGAATCATAATGGACAAGTCCGATGGTAGTACAAGATAAGAAAATAGGGGGAATTAGAATTTGTGTAGACCTAAGAAAGATAAATGATGCATTTATGCATGATCCATTTCTCACACCTTTTATAGATGAAGTGCTAGAGAATTTAGGGGTGTAGGAGGCATATTACTTCACTAAAGGTTTCTCAGGATATCACCAGATAAGGATCGCACAGGAAGAAAAACATAAGACTACTTTTGCAACAAAGTGGGGAAGCTACCAGTACATAGTGATTTCTTTTGGGATAAAGAATGCACCTACGATTTTCTCAAGAGTAGTTGTCACAACCTTTAAGGAACTTATTAATAAGTTCCTTTTCATTTATCTAGATTATTGGATTGTGTTTAGTCTCTTGAAGAATCACATAGAAGTACTAATATTAATATTGGATAGGTGTAGACAATGTCATATTTCATTGAACTTGAAGAAATGTTTTTTTTTGTGCCTTTTGGAATTTTATTGGGGCATGTGGTATGTAAGTAAGGCTTACTAGTGGATCCTGCCAAGATTGAAGTGATTTTGGACTTACAACCACCTACATTAGTAAGACAATTAAGAGAAACCTCGGTCCATATAGAATACTACAATAATTTCATTAAGGGATCTGCACATATTACAACCCCCATGGAGAAGTTGTTGAAGAAAGAAGCTAAATTCCAGTGCAATGAGGATTTACAGAAAGGTTTGGACACATTAAAGAAATAGTTAGTTACTGTGCCAGTTTTGATATTCCCAGATTGGAAGAAGGAATTTCATGTTCATGTGGATGCATCTTCTATATTTTTGGGCACAGTATTATCCCATCCATGAGAAGGAGAGTTATACCATCCAATTGCATTTGCAAGGAGGAAGTTGTCCACAAAATAAAGAACTACACTACAATAGAATGAGAAGGGATGGAAATGGTGTATGCACTGTAAATGTTTAGACATTATTTGTTGGGTTCTCATTTCAAGATGTATACGGACCATTCCACACTAAGATATTTAGTGAACAAGCCAGTGTTGGGGGGGATAATTTTCAGATGGTTTCTATTATTCCAGTAAGAATTTGAATTCATTGTTAAGCCATGAAAATTCAATGCAGGACCAAATCACTTATCGTGCATTCTATCAAGTGAGGATGTGGGGAACCTAGATGATAGTTCACATGATGCACATTTATTTGCAGTTCAAATGGTTGATGACTACTTTGGAGACATTGTGCAATTCTTAAGTACAATAATGGATCCATTGAACATTACAGTTGCACAAAAGAAACAATTTGTGGTTAAGGCAACATAATATCAACTAATTGCAAGGACCTGATACAATTTAGGTGTATATGGGATATTAAGACGATGTGTGTTAGAGCATGAAAGGCCAATGATACTATCGAAAGTTCATGAAGGTATTGCCGGAGGACACTACACAGGTAAAGTGACTGTGAAAAATATTTTGTGGGAAGGGCTCTGGTGACCCACACTTCACAATGATCCTAAGGAACATTTCCATGCATGTAATGTTTTTCAAAGGGTTGGAAAGCCATCCATAAGGGATTTGATTACTTTGCATCCACAAGTTACACTATAGGATTTTAATAAATGGGAAATAGTCATTGGATTGATCAATCTGTCATCCAGGAGATCAGGATCTAGCTATATAATCATTATGACAGAGCATTTGACTAGATGGGTGGAAGTAGCAGCAGTCACGAATTGCAATGTGAAAACTATTGTGTGATTTCTATTTGAGAATGTCGTTACAATATTTGTATGCCCACAAATGTTACAAAGTGATCAAGGGGTGCACTTCCTAAATAAGACGATTTCAAAATTAACTAAGGAGTTTCAAATTCACCATCACAAGAGCACACCGTATCACCCTTGGGAAAATGAGAAAGTAGAAGATTTTAATAAAATTTTAAAGAATGCTCTGACCAAGATCTATGACATAGGAAGGGACGATTAGGACTTAAGGATCCCTGCGGTATTATGGACATATAGTACTATAAGAAAAATGTTAAAAACAAATACACCTTTTAGGTTGGTATATGGGAAAGAAGCAATAATGCCGATGGAATTTATTGTGTCGAATATGCGCGTTGCAGTGATTACATATCTTTTGAACTCCAATGCAGTAGAGGAAATATTGTCATAGTTATTACTGCTCGAGGAAGACCTATTTTTCACAGGATTTAATCAACAAGTCCAGAAGGAAAGAGAAAAAGCATGGCATAATAGGCATATTAAAAATAAAATATTCCAAGTGGGATACTTAGTGTTTCTCTACGACAACAAGTTCATGAAGCACCTAGGAAATTTTATGATGCATTGGTTAGGTATATATCTGATCAATTATGTGACATAAGAAGGTGTTGTGTAGCAAGAAATTTTGAATGGTGATGTCTCAAGAGGACCGATGAATGGAAGTCGACTAAAAATCTATAGGGATGGTCGACCATCCATGCACTAGTCTGACCTGTGCAAGAACCTTTGTACTATAGTAGTATATTATAGTAGGAAAAATAATGAGTTACCTCCAAGAACTTACATGTGATCCAAGTAGAATGAGTCACCTCAAAGAACTTCCATACCTTAGGCACATTCAAACCAATACTCTTCCAAAGTTAACCAAAAACCCCCATCGGATCTCTGATTCATCACACAATCATCCACAAGTCACCAAGGTGCATTATGCCTCATCCAATGTCCCATACCAAAGGTGAGAGAAAACCACCCAAGTCACTTGGTTTGCATTCTTCCCATTTAGATTGAATTTCAACAATTCTTGATCGAATTCTCTTCTAACTCCATTTGTCTCTTAGAACAGAACCATCTCACACTTGTTGCAAGAATTCAACTCTGGCACTATCATCGTGAATCTAGATAAGTCACTAGACACCAGGGTGCCTCACCCATCCTCTCAAAATCGACATGTATAGACTTCACTTCCCACTACTGCAACAACATGTCCAATGCACCTCATTAAAGAGTTAGGCATATTTCCCAAGACACCTCCATGGCTACATCCAAATCCACCTAAGTCCACCACAGGACTCATCTAAGGAAGTCATGCTAAGATATCCACATGCTCTCCCAACCAAGTCATCCTAAACTATTGCAATACTTCTTTGAATATACACCACTTGAGTCACCCTCAAGCCTATTTGTTTTCACTGCAAAATTGGATTTCACTTGAACCACCAATTCATCCATCTTCCCTTCAAATAACGCACTACAACACTCAGAAAATGAAAGAACTCAAGCCAAACATACCTTTCTCAATGTAATCATTCACTACAACAATGTTTTAAGTATGTTTTCTTTGATGTTTGCTTGCCCAAGAAACCAAATTTCTGCATGAAATCCCCTCAATCACCATCTACATCTCCAAAAATATGCAACACCTTCACTGTGATACAAGGCCGAGCGCATCCATCCACTTCAAAAAAATTTCTAAGTCCCAAAATTATCATGCAATGAGACAAAATCATCCACAATGTTTTTCCATCTCCACACCTTGACTAATTCCACCTCAAGGAACCATGCATCCACCACTTGACTGTCAAGTCATATTGCTGCTAATTCATTGGTGTAACTCTATGATGAGTCACCTCATCTGAAGGCTATGGTCAAACCACTCTTCCAAAAATCCAACTCAACTCAACTATTGTTATTGATGATGCATGACACAAAGACCTCATGATGGAAACATGCCCAACCAATTGCCTACCATGGAATTTCTCTAGGTCACCCCAGATCATCAAACACACCCAGGTGATTCACCTTACTGCAACCCAGAACAAATCTCCTTTGCAATCATTTCTCTGATCACCCTCTACATTTATTTTCTATGATCACTTCTATGGTTATATCTGTGACATGTCATGCAACAAATCCTGTGTTCAACTTCCTTTCCTAAGTGCTCATTTCACCCAACAAACTTGGTGCCTGGTATCTCTTAGTTTCTCTAAGGTGTGCATAATAGGCCCAACACAAGGTGTGAATAATAGGCCTGACATTGAATTCCATCACACATAAAACCAATCGAGTTTGTACCCAAATTGTCTCTATGATCAAGCATATGAAAATGTTTGCGATGAACATTGTGATGGGTTATGTGATCATCCACCCTATCTAAGTTCTTCATCTCACCACAAACTCTACTCTTGGTCCATGTAAGGTGTGCACCCAAACCAACATTCCACTGCATTGTCAATCAAAAACCTACTATAAGTTTGATGAAAATCCTTCGATGAACAATTTCATTGCACCGAACTGTTCACCAAGTCTGTGAATGTTCCCACCAAAACTTCCTTCGCAACAAACATCCTTCTCAACAAGTGCACCCCACATTTTTCTGACTGCAAGAGTGGCGAAGAGCACCCAAAAAATTTGATACCATCTATCATCGAGATAGTGGTTAATCTCTCACCAACCCTTCATCAAAATATGCAAAGAAACAAGATCTGATACTATTATTGGATAAATCGATAGGTGTGGACACTAACTGATCTCCCTAGATCCACCTAGATCTAGAACAAAACACACCAGAACATGACACTTTCCTTAAGTTTTGGATATTGAATTTAATAACTAAAGAGGGATGGGTGACATACCATTTAAATGCCACTTACTCTCACCATCACCATCCTACCTCCATTCCAACGCTCATATAATGATGATCCTACAAAAGAACGCAACCAACCAAAGTGATAGAAATAACATACACTCAATATAAACCTATGTATGTGATCAAGGAATCATACAATAAAACACAACAAGCTTTATAAGAAAGAATCATATTACTGTATCATATTAAATGTGAAAGAGAGATTACAACCATGGCCTTGATGTCGTAAGGTCCCTTCCAACTGTCCTTTGTTTCCCACACACTTCCATTCCAATAATTCTGAGAGCATAGATCTGATAATATTCACAATATATCTTGACAAAGGCAAAACTCAAAGCCACTCCAACCAAGCTAATAATTCCAAGCCAAATCCAACTTAGCCATTCTCCATGAGAGCTCCTCTCCTTTTATAAGTTGAAGAGGATAAGGTGAGGAGGTTAGGATGTTAACAATAAATCATGAAAGCGAGTAAGATCCAAACCATTCAGATGCCACCACACCATGGAAGTTTCTCCTTCTAGAAGATTCGAGAAAACACTCGTTTTTCCCACGTGTAAGCATTCTCGCACCTTGCCTATAGAGAATACTGTGAACTCATCGTGACCTAGATATGATGTATCCTATGAGAATCAGGCATTCTCTCACCCTAGACATAATGCAGCCTGCAAACTTCTTCTTTTATAGGGTTTTTACAAAGGAAAATGCAACTTCTTTTCTCAGGAAAAGTTCTTCTCCCTTCCTTCTTCAGGAACTCAGGCCACTGACCCCTCCGAAGGCAACAGATAGGTTTACATCATTAACATTTATAGGGATGATGAAAATAATGTGTAACAGAGAGCCCCCCAAAGTATGAAGTTAGAACAGAGTGATAGTTGAAATACTTTGTCGAGTGTGGGTAAGGAACAAGGAATAGTCGGTCAGAAACCTGCCAACAAACAAGGAAATACAGTACAATAATATATCATCACTGAGGTAGGAATTCCCATGCTTGGAATACAAATGAATCAGAGCATAAATGCCGGCATGTGAAGATACATGTCAAGTAAGATAGGTCATGGCCACCAAACATACACTGTGGATCCATGCCAATATGATTCAAATCTGAACATAGCCACCAAAAATACATTGTGGATCTATGTGTTAAAGACTCAAATTTGAACATAGCCACCAGACATACAATGGGGATCTATGCAATAGTACAAAATGAAAATACTCCAACGTAGCCTGATTCTGTCAGAAAAGATCCAGGGTCTTCATCTCCACCACTCTATAGTACGAATCTAACCATGTGAATACATGTGTCGAAGTCGAACATGGTAGAAACCACTTTATTACCGGTCATTAGTGTATACCATTAAAAAGTGCGAGGGAAATCACCATTAATGTTAATGACTCCCAAGGTACACTAGTACAATCCAACAAATGCGAATTAATGAGCTGAAGTCGAACACTCGACGAAATCTCTCAATCAGGGGCCGATAATGAAAACCCACTATCAAAAGCAAGGAAACCTACCATTGAGGCATGCAAGTTCCAAGGTACCAATTAGTTTCTAAGTCTAATTCCTAGATAATGAGTTGAAGTCGATAGGAAAAGACTTGTCACAGGAGGGCCTTAATGTATCCACATCAATGACATGAAATAGGTAAAAAGATTTGATGTAGACCAGAGTAACTAGTAACTCAGGATTGACTTAGGGATGGCTGACACAATAGAAGGCTTAAGGAATTCATAAATGGCCGACGCAATAGAATGCTTTCCGGGTTGAACTTATCTTTGAACATATTGACGACACGACAACTATCTTGGAAATATTGACTCAACAATAGGGATCGAAAAACAATTTGTAATCTTATAAAGGAGTATGATCAAGATACATGCGGGTTGTCCAACCTAGACACAAGGCGAGTGAAAGGGTGTCATGTTCAAAAGTGACTCTTCCATAGAATACAGGTTTAGACATGTTTCTTTCCCAATTTCCCCCTCACCATTTCTGGCGAGTACCTCTTTATTTTTATGCAGGATTGAGGAGGATAACATATGCTTGTAATGTAAGCTCATCCTTTGGACGAGTCCCTCAAGATATGTTTAACAAACCTTAGGAAGGAGTGGTTTGGTCCCATATAGGACTTTCGATGTTTGTTTTACGAGTCCAAAGAAAGAAAACTTAGGGGTTTTTCATGTTTAAAAAGTCTGAAAAACACTTAAAGAGAACTCTCTCAGTTCCTTTTTCGTAAAGTAGTCTGATGAGATCGAAAAATAGATAAACTATCACTCAACATACATTTTCTTCAAATACTTTAACCAGCGTGAAGAGAACAAGGTCACTCGGCAATCTTTTCATGTTTAGAGAGTCTGAAAAGAGCTTAAAGGAAACTCTAGGGGGTTCCTTTTTCGTATAACCTTTATGAGTCCGTAAAAGTGATAAAAGTATACTTGGTTACATTCTCACGTATTTATGAGCACGAGAAAGAACAAAGACTAAGCTCAGTAACTTATTCTCATGTATTAACAAGCATGAGAAAGAACAAAGACTAAGTTCGGTAACTTATTCTCATGTATTTACGATCATGAGAAAGAACAAAGACTAAGCTCGGGATTGTTTTCATTTTTACGCAAGATTTAAAACAAAACAAAAATATGCTTGGACCTGGTTTCATTTTTACACAAGCTTGAACTAGAGGAAACTATGCTTGTACCTGGTTTCATTTTTACACAAGCTTGAACCAGAGGAAACTATGATTGAGGTAAGTGGTTTCATTTTTACACAAGCTTGAACCATAGAAAACTATGCTTGGACTTCCCAACGCATAACACGTGGATGGTTGGTACTTATCCCCTAGCTTAAGAAATTAGCGGCTCTACTTCAGCATGAAGTCCACAGGCTGAGGCAAATGCCCCCCAAGCTTCGTTTCATCTAACTGCAAAGGAGAATGAAATGAAGCTTCAAATACTAGACAAAGGACTTGACTCAAATAGAGAGGGGGAAAACTATTTCATTTTTTAATGATCTTGACACAAAAAAAAGAACTCTGCTCATAAGTGGTTTCATTTTTTAACAAGCTTGAAATCAAAAAACCATGCTGAAGGCTGGTTTCATTTTTAAATGAGCTTGAAATCAGAAAATCATCCTCAAAGACCTTTGTTTCATTTTTTAACGAGGTTTCCTTAGAGATGCAAAAACTATCCTTGGCTCTCTTCTTGATCATGGATTTCAAGAGGACAATGCTCCAGAAGGACACCATGTCGAGGGACAAAAATTGGTCATGGATTCCAAGAGGTCTTCATTGGAAGTAAGAAACACACTCTAGAAGGAAACCATGTTGAGGGTTGTGATAGGAGTAAAGAGATCAGGCTTTAACAACCCTATCGAAGAGATAACCATGTCAACTATTGGATCTAATTCTTTAGAAGTTGAAGCCATGGGAGACAATGCCACATAATTGACATGTGGCAGGGGCAATATTGCCTTCATATAAGAACCATTTAGGGAGGAAATCCAGTCGGGGTCAATGAATGAAAGTTGATCAACAGTCACAACTCGTCCACCGTGAGGGAAAGATATCACACGAAAAAGAGTAAACGCAATAGCTTTCATGACATAGACATAATCTCGCCTAAGGAGTAAAGAAAAATCCAAGGGGTCTTGGACTACCATGATGTCAATAAAGACAATTTTCCCTCCCAAAGTTATAGGAAACTAAGGAAGAGTCCCTAAAGGTTGACTAGTTCTTCTATTAAAAGATAACAGATTCTCTGTAACCGACACAAGTGGAGGATAACCCAAAGCTTGCCAAGCAATAGAGGAGAAAATACTAACTGACGAACCTTCATCTATCAATGTCTAAGGAACGTCCCGACCACAAACCTGTACTATAATCTAGAAAGGAATGTGAGAGGGAAGAAGAGATCCAATTAGCACACCCCAATAAAAAAGGATGGCCTCATTACTTGGAGGGGGTTCCATGGGAGAAGGAGGAATAGCCCCCGGCATGGTAGAGTCTGTATCAATGAGAAAAACATGGGCAGTATCAGGTTTACTCTCGAGCAGGAGAGTAGGATTGACCGATGATGAGATCAAATTGACCACTTGGGTTTCATTCTCCAAGGGGAGAATGGGGTTGATAGGTAGAAATAGATCAACCACTTGGGTGACACTCTCTAACGGGATTGTGGGATCGACTGAGGATGGGATAGAATCGACCACTTTAGTTTCACTCTCTAAGGGGAGAGTGGGATTGACTGAGGATGGTATCAGATCAACCACTTTGTCAATTGGTTCAACTAAGGACATGATCATATTGACAACATGATGAATCGAATTGACCTGCGACGGGTCCAGAGTGATCATTCCATCAACTACAGGGGGGTTGAGAGAAAGTTTGCGATAAGCAGCTGGAAGTTGAGGTTGTGAAACAACCATGTCTTCCAGTAATTTTGAGGCTTCGTCCATACGAGGGAAAAGGTGAGTGATATGACTCCCTTTGCATAACATGCACGGGAACTTGACTCTACTTTTCGTCTTCCCAATCGTATCATGACTGGTTGACGGGGGGTCATTAGAATGTTGTTCAGAGGCTGACGACATGGACTGGAGAGGAGATGGATACCATGCTTCTATAGCCTTGGATAGACCAGGGCAATCCTTAAGAACATGGCTACCCTTACAAATCCTGCAAGGTTACTTGGGCTTACGAGTTGTTTAGGTGATCTTGACATCATCAACACTCCCAGCACGAT
>SNQJ01S0171861.1:0-13351 GCA_010110895.2 Picea sitchensis
AATTAAATTTAGGCCCTCCTTCTAGCACCATTTGTTGACGGGCGAAATTGACCGTCCGTCAACTGAGAGAGTGGAACCGGTCCGGGGTTGTCTAATAACCCAAGCCGTTTGGAATGAACCACCCTGACGGGTTTAGCGGCTCCGTTAGCCGTCTAAGGTCCTAAGAAAACCAAAGAGAAAAACTAATCTAAACTAACTAATCTAACTAAACTAACTAAAACTAAATACAACAAACTAAACTAAAAACAGACTAACTAAAACTAAATAAAACAAACTAAACTAACTAAATAAAAAAACAAACTAAAACTAAATATAAATTACTCTAACTATTTTATATACAAACTACTATTTACTATTACACTAACTCTAATAATTAACTATCTAATTACTAATTGAATTAGAACTTATTCACAAATATACAATATCTGTAACTTACAGATTTGAATAAAACCTGTAAAACTCATTTGCTTTCTACCCTAAGACAGCGGAAGATATTTTTTTTAATTGATTTTATGATTTTATGATTTTATAAACAAGAAATTAAACTTACTGAAATTAAACAATCTCATATACTAAATCTACATGTATCTAACTAAACTAAACCACTGATAATATACTAAACAAACAAATGACAAACTGACCTGGAAACGCTCCCAATTTGTCCTGTGTATGATGACTTCGAAGCTGGTCGGAGGAAGGAAACTCACACTGGATAATCCAGAAGCTTCTCGTAAACGATAGGCTACAATGCTCTTTGAGTTGTTTACAGGAAAAACAAGACATAAAAAATCATAACAATTATATAATTTATAAATCTCTGCAATAAGGGAAACCTGTTATGCAAAAACTTATACTTAATAATCCAACTTATGAAGAAGAGAAATCTGTCATTCACAAACTGAATCAAGTAATTGCTATGTTTTTTATACACTTGGAAGAAAGAAGATATGGATTATATTGATTAAATTATATCATTTTCAGAAGACTAAGATAGCTAAAGTAGTCATTAACCAAATGCAAATAGATACACATAAACATGAAACAAAATATTGATATAACGAAAAGCTAAAGCTGTAACAGAACATCAAATTCTGCCTCAGTCTGTATTAAAATTCCATATCCTTGTTCTCCCACCCATAAGGATGATGTTATTACAAAAATAATGAGTATTTATAAGTTTTTCCACAGCGTAAAACTTCCCTGTGGATAGTATCAAACTGTTTACATAATCTGGGAAGATATTCCCAAAATCAAATAAACTAGGAACTAAAATGAAACTAAAATATTTCAAATATCCTCTAAACTGTCCATCCAATCCAATGCAATTTCGAATTCACCTGAAATGGACCCAAAATAACAAGTTAGAGAGATATTTTATGAGCAAAATAATAAAAATCTGATTCCATAGACTTAGCTACAGAATCATCTGATTTTGTAGCTAGTCTAAAATAATATACAGAATCGGAATTGAAATCAAATCAAATCTTTTAAAAGAATTAAATCCAATTATCTTCCAATAATCATTTTAAAACGAATCATTTAAAAATTCAAATGATTTTATCATTCAACACTAAACAGGATCAAAAGTGATTAAACCAAACACAGAGATAGGAATACTCTGTTTTTTCGTTACCACAAAATCGGGTCTTCAGATTCATAATCGAAAAGTAATAAAATTGTTTCATATCCAATTGAAACTAATAATGAAACATATCATATGTGATACGATCTAATCCAACACAACCATTTTCCACTTGTTATAGTTGTAACGATATAGCAACAAGATTCAAATCATTTAATCGAATGCAAAGAAAAAACTACTTTGTTTCGATTATTGTTACAAGTCAGGTAAATGAAATCACGTGTAACAACATCATAATCGTGTCTCAACAAATCGAATGAGATCGTTTTGATATTCAATCGAAAACATAACAAATAGAAAACACTTCATTATAATTGCATCGAACAGGATGATCACGATAACTGTAAATAAAAAAGATTTAGGTTGTGAATGAATTCAAACCATAACCGACACATAACCAAAAACATGATAGGATCAATCAAACAAAATTTGTCATAGATTTCGATTATTGATTCTTGCACAGTCAACAGACAGGATCGATTAATTTTGATCACAATCATTTTAATCAAACGAATCGTAACAGAGTTTGACCGATGCATTTCACAATTAAAATATAGAGCATCAATTATAATCTAAAATCGATTCGTAAAACGAATTTGCCAACTTAGAACAAAAACAAATCGATTTAGCTAAGGATTTTCACCCAATTGTTATGATTCAGATTCATTTCCAATTTGAGTGCGGATGTCGTTTGAGCATATTGTTTTCATCAAAGAAACATGGTCAATTACCTTGGAATCAATCAAATATAGAACAACATCGTAACAGGTATTCTCCCGAAACATTTACCAGTCCTAGCATACCAATGATAATGAAATCGAATCCGGGAAAGATTGTAACAATTAAACTCAATCAAACCATTTATCAAATATAACACACAGATCATAAACAAATCCAATCTGAGAATGATATAAAACAAATCATTTGGAGGCAAACCATTAATTTTATAAACTAGTCAATCAGATCTCAAAACATACCACTCAAATCCAATCGAAATCTAATGATTGCTAAACTAGGAATAACCATATTGTATATTGAATCGAAATTTGTTTTATTCAAAGCTAGTCCATATATAGAATGCATGCAATGTAACAGAGTCATTCAATGATGTGAACAGAGATGTTTGAAAACTGAATCGCAAATATTATATCCACCTAGATTATTTACACAATGAAATTAAATTTTCCATACCTGTGTAGCGACAAGGCTGTTCAATTATACCAGCTTGGAATTTACAACAGTCGTGGCTGATTCCACGTTCTTGAACAAGATAGAGCCGGTTGTCTTTTGTTTCTTATCTGTCACTTGTAGCTTGGCCTTTTGACTACTAAGTAGTGCAATTTGGTCTTCCAAAGATTGAATCCTTGACTGGAGAATCGGAACATCAAGGTAATATCGCTCTAACCATGAACTGCATTGGTCACAGGGTGGCTGTGTAGGTTTAGATAGAGCACGTGAGGGTTTGGGTGAATGAGCGAGGGTTTCACAAGGCAACTTAATGCCTGGGTAGTTACGTTCATCTTGTAAGCAAGGGGGTAGGTTTAATACAAAATCATACGAGGGTTCGGCACACAAACCTTGCGAATAGGGATATTCATTGGCCAAGAACCGCTCCACTTCCGAATCAGAGTCCTCACTCAACATGATAGGGTTAAGCTCGACAGGGGGTTTTCGCTTGTTTCATGCCATCCGTGAAATCAAACATGCATTTTTCTTCCCTTTAACATTTGCAGTAAGGTTTGCCTTGGGCTTTTTGCTCACATGCTTAATAGTCTCAACACTCTTAGTCACAGCGTGGGGTAATTCGATAGGAGGGTCGGCCAAGGGTTTAGGTAGTAGGATATGGTAGGGCACTAGGGTTACAACCTTGACCTCGCTCACCACAGGTTTGTCAACCTGTGCAGGGTTTGAATCCTCGAAACCATTCTGAGCAACAAAATTGCTCCAACTATCCCCGTGCAGACTCAAATGACAGACAACAATAAGCTTTACCAGCCCATAATGAAAAAGGCTACTATCAGCCTGGTTTCTTTTGTACTTCTTCGACATTTTAAATAGGCTTCTATGCAAATAATAGGGCATATTGAGCTGATAACCCATAAAAACCATAAGCAAACGCAAGTGGTGTAGGAACACAAACCCGTATCGGCCCTCACAGGTGATAAATTGTTTGATTATCATTAATAAATCATGCCAACGTTGTTTAAGCATGGTCATGGGCATACCTCTATCACAGGAGGTGATTTTGCACGACTGGAAGAGAAGTGTCCATGGGACCTCCTCGACTTTGCAATTCTTGGACCATCGTTGTCCAGTGGCAGGCAAACCCGTAGTAAGACTGATAAATTGTTCATCAATTTCCAATTGTATATCGCCGACCTTGGCTCGACAGCCATCGAAGGTCATAGCAAACTGTCGAACCACACAAATGTTAAAACCATTGAAACGTTCCACGAAGGTAAGCCACCCACTGTCTGCCAAATCTTGGCGGGCATTTTCAAACATCAACAGGGCCTATTTTCCATTGGGTTCAACTCGCACGAATGGTGCCATGGAGTTGAATGCATGGTAAGGGAAGGGTTTGAACACACGGTAACAGAGCTATCTGAACCAACAACAATGAATCGAGCCAAAAGGGGTAAGCATTAATGCAAGCATGCGAAGGTGGTGGAGTTATTTACCGCCATGCAAAATAATTATGGTCAAAGTACAACAGCCGATATAGCTGTTTAATTCATAATAGTGGATCATCCATTAAGTCAGGTGTACAACTAATCAAATGCAATGTGCATACCAATATGCGCTAACACTATGCCATAGTGTTTAAACACCCAACATACAAATCAACACCCAAAATCAAATATGCGCTAATGTATTGATTCATAAGTTTAACCAAGGTGACAAATATAAAAATATTAACATAAGGATTCTATCATACATATATATATAAATTTAATCAAAGCCCTTATGCATTTCATAGAATCAAAGCTTAGGCAAGTCATAAAATGAAAATCCAAATGTTGAATGTCTCACAAACTCAAAAAAAATCAAGTCATATAATCAATCGAAGTATAAGAACTGATCAAAGGATATTTCCAATTGTGTAACGATCAATAAAAGGTAAGCGCAAATGACAAAAGAAATAACCATAGTTCAGGTAATGATCGAAAAAAAACTTTGAAAGGAGAAGTTTTCACACTTACATTCGTGAAAACTTAACGAAGACAAATGTGTCAATGTCGGAAGAAATGAAAATGTCATCTATTTGAAAAATGCGATGAAAAACTTGACGTTTGCAAGGCATAGGTGTAGGCAACTTATAGAATAATAGAAAAAGGTGAATTGGCTGCCAACAAAACCCAAACTGGGAAAACCAACAACTTGTTTAGAGTCATACCTCTAACCTTCTAGTCATCATATTCATTGTTTACAATAAAATATACATATAATATCTCGCGGAATCTAAACCCCTAATACATTAACCCTAATTATTCAACAACCCTAATTCCTTAACCAAAATTAGAAAACCATCCACAAAAAGCATGTGTTGAAAAACCACCAAAAATAGATGCAAAAAATTGTCAAAAACAAACCATTTTTTTTTAGAGGATCCTTCCCCCAAATCCCCTCAAACCTCCTAGTTGGGAACCCCCCATACCCCCTTTCCTCCCATACAAATGTACAATATATGGGATTAATTTTTCAAAGAATATAACATATACTCAACATGAGAATCCATCCCATGTACCTCAAAGCCCTGATTTTTCTCTATGTATACTTCTTCCTCAATGATCATGTTGAGTAAAATTATTTTCACAACTATCTAATGTATCATCCACATCATAACTAAAGAAATAGAAATAACATCTCGAATATAAGAATACCTAGATTGGAGAAAATGTCTCTTCATAGTCCACTCCCTCTCTCTGGGAGAACCCTCTCATCTCAAACCTCACCTTGAACTTATCGATGCTACCATCTGCAACATGCGTGATATTGTAGATCCACCTTGAAATCACAATTGACTTCCCCTCCATTCTCAACACTATGTACCAAACATCATTCCTCATAATATAGGTGTACTCCTTTACCATGGCATCCCACCATACCTATTGATTTGTTGTTTCATCAAAACTAGAAGGCTCAACATCAATGATGCTACTCATAAGCACCATATAGTTCAGAAACCTATTCAAAGGTCTGCACTCTCTAGCCACACTCCTAGGATCCTCAACAACATCCCTCAATGTATATAATAGCCATCTGGGTCTCTTAACAAGATTGGAAGGGTCTAACTCCTCCTCCCCATGTGAAGTTTAAGCTACTAACTATTGTTCATCATTTGGATCATGTTGTTTCTCATCCTCTATCACTGTTGATGACTCATGATATATCCTATATGCCAAGTTCTCCTCACAATTAACATCTCTCCTCACAATTTTCTTCTTTTTCATTGATATGAAGGTCCTCTAAGTCATTGAGGTCTCGTTGTACCCCACAAATATACCCTTTTGTCTTGAAGGTGCCAACTTTGTCCTCTTACCCACAAGCACATGAATGCATATTAGACAACCATATATACTCAAATTTCCTATCTCTAGCCTCACTCTTGAGAATTCCTCTTTTGAATTATTGGCCCCCAATATCATGTGAGGACTCATAACTGTTTGAGTTAAGTAAAGAGAAACTCTGCATAACTGTTTGAGTTAAGTAGATTTGAACTTTTGATCTCTTACGAGAAAACACATGTTCTTAATGAATTTATACTTATATTTATATATAGATAGGTTCAAATCTAGAGGGAGATAGGGTATGTATACCTTTGTAAAGATCATTTGTCCCACAAACAAAAGAGTCTCATATACCAATTTCATGCCTGGCTTGACTGTGACCTTAAAAATAAATTAGTAGTAGTAGTAGTAGTTACGGATTCTCCTAGATCTAAAACAAAGTAGTAGTAATTGAAGATGATATGTATCTGATAAAGTTCAATCTATCTCTTAAAAAGATCTTTGCAAATTTTGTGAAAAACAAAAAGAAAAAAATAAGTTAATTTTAACAAATTTAAGTTAATATTAGAAAAAACACTTCTACATAAAAACAAAGTTTAGAGAAAAAACTTCTACATAAAAGAGAAAGTTTAATTCATACCTAGATAACTTAGGTCATTTATAAATATATAGAAATTATCATAAAAAGTGCATCCATGGTTAGAATGATGACTTACGCATGCGCTTAGAAATTCATGCATGGCCCTCCATCACACACTATTATCTAATTGTCCACGAATGTTCTGATCTCATAGACTCTTGATTCTAGTCCAAATAAAATGACATGCAACAATGCGCATGTCGATCTTGATTCTAATTTAACTCTCAAACAAGGGCTTAGGTTTTTCAATCAATCCCTCAAACTTGGGTTTTTTTTAAATGATAACCCCTTGTCCAAAATAAAACGACATGCAACGGCGTGCATGTCGATCTAACTTGTGTCCAAAAAACTATTCAATGTGTCCCTTGAACTTATAAATTTATTCACCTCACCATTCCATCACATTTTCACTATGTGCTCTCCTTCCCTTTCCACAGTTTGATGATGCTTGATCAAAATTTCATGGCTTCTAGGAATTCATTGAGGAACACCATGGAAATCAATCTCACAGCTTCTGGGAATTCATTGAGCAACACTATGGAAGGCAATCAGTGGAATAAACTGCCAAGGGATCTAGAAATTCCAGTGCTAGAAAGTATTAGCCTTTTGGATTTACGTAGACTGTCATTCACCTGAAAGTATTTTCATTCCTTGCTGTCAGATCCCTCCTTTTCCATTCACTATGACGGGAAACACATTGATCATCGTACACTTGTTGTTTTTCCATATTGGTTTTGCAAAAGAAATTACGACGGGGTTTTCAAGTCCCTTATTTGGGAGGAATGAAGGCTTGTCATGCCCAAGTGGAAAAGCCCGTTTAGGTCCTACGATTTGTGGAGATCCAAGTGGCACTCCTCGACTTACGACGATGGATTCATGTGTTTTCAGGCACCTCGTTTAGAGAGAGTCGAGGCGCCTTTTTCTTCTTTGCTCTTCACGTATAACCCTTTGTTTCCGCATAAGCACAGAACATTGACGACGCCTGCCATGGGCGACTGTTGGGTTTTTTTTACAGGAATTGCCTATGACCAAAAAAACCACATGTGCAAACTCGTCTTGTGTCTGCCGACTAGGAGGGACAAAGCATTTGATGGTAGATTAACTAGTTTTGTTTACAACTTCCGAGTAGGAACGTGGAAGAAGATACCAGAATTAAATATAATCCTTCCTATTTATTATTTTACTGTCATTACTCCATTCCTCATGCAAGAGCGTTTCCTATGTTGGTTCATGTCCTCAACGGTGGTGCTTGTGTTTGATGTGGAAGAAGATTCTTGGATAGAATCAATTTCGTTCCCTTCAACTCTCTTGGATAACGAACAGTTTGTGTGTATTGCAGAACATAAAAGGAAGCTATGTGTGATCAGAAAAACTTTCAGAGAGGACGACAACATGATTTGGGAGCTTTGGAAGTTTGATAGGAAGGAAAGCAATTGGAAAGTGGCAGAACTCATTCCACTTCCTCCTATTCCTCCTCCTATTATTGTTAGTGAAATCTATATCACTTGACATAGGGATTTCTTGTCATTACGTCATTGGAACTTGACCATATTTAGTCTTTGGGTTTATGACATATCACATCATGATTGGCAATGTCTCGACAACTTTCGTTGTTGTTTAGAAGCAAGTCTCTTTAGATTAACCATATAAATTAGGTTGTTAGAGTGGTTTAACTGTACTGTTGAAAATGGTTTAGTTTAATTGTTTTAAGTTTTAGTTTTTTTTTCCAAAGTTTTGGTTCTGGTTTCATTTAGGTTCTACTTAGGTGGACATAAATTTATACGAAATCACAATTTTCTGTTATTTAAATTATATTTTTTAATGTAAAAATGGATTCAGATTGTTGAAAAATGGCTCAAGTACTGGGATTATACAGAATTAATCACTCAAATCTACAAATTTCTTATTAGAGTGGTATAACTACACTCTTGACATTGTCAAAATGTTGACAATGGTTTAGTTTAATTGCTTTAAGTTTTGATTTTTTTTGTCTGAAGTTTTGGTTCCACTTAGGTGGACATAAATTTGTATGAAAATCAGAATTTTCTGTTATTTAAATTATATTTTTGATTGTAAAAATGGATTTAAATTGTTGAAAAATAGCCTCAATTAACCCCTCAAATCTGCAAATTTCTTGTCAAATATTTTGTGGACCAAATTAAATAGAAAATATCTCGAAAATCTTTGAATGAGTTAATAATGATATTTTGATTCTTTGATTCTTTCAAAACAAATCATCCTCTATCCACCCATGAATCCACCCATGAATGAATATGGTAACATAACTTTGTAATGAGAACTTTTATAAGTTCAATAAATTGATCTAAGATTGATGTTAAAACATTTAATGTATGGTTTAATGCATTATAAATTTATTTTAATGTTAAATAAAGATTGAACTTTTGGCCATGAAGTTGTCTCTAATTACTACATCTTGGTGAAAAACACAACATCAACAATGTTTAAAGAGTATAGTGGGCCAATTATTAAATGGGGCATTTTCATGCACTCAATGTTTGATAAATTTTGTTCACTGAAATTTTAAGATTGTAAGTGAGTTGGCTTCATGTGAAGATAGTCCATAGAATATGGCTCATTTCAACAGTAGAAAGAAGAAGAAAAATTCTAATTTACAACTATCAAAACTAGTTACACTAATACATAGATCTAATAAAATACTGAAATCTTTATTAATAAGGTTATTTTTTCTTTAGATCTCATGATATTTAGTTACTAAGTTTTTGCTTATGCATGAAATAGATAAAATGCTGAAAATAGAGGACAATAAAATACAATCACACCATCCACAAATTAACATAAGATATGACTTGAGAAACAAAATATGATAGAAAACACATCTAGAAGATGAGACTGCTCTGCTCTCTTTTCTATGGTATAAAAATGATGTGAGTGCAAAGGAAGAGACACTCTCTGTGGTGTTTCCTTTGAATTGTGACCTGTATGGGTGCTATAGAATTTATTCTCTTCTGTTATGCTAAAAAAATACCACTCTCAGATTTTTTTCTAAGATATGGAACAAGACACAATGCAAAATAATGGAACCCATTCTCCTCCTAGTAACCTAGTATTTAACATAGTCCAATAGCCATCTAGGGATAGGTTTTTGACTTCCTCAACCCTCAATTGTGGTAGGGTTTTGAACCTTCTAGAATATTCTTGAAATACCTCATGTGGCTAGCCCCGTATGCATGAGTAATGGGGGATGACGTGGCATCCTCTCATACCATGGTGGTCAACATAGTAGGTCAACTTGCAAGAGACATAACTTTTGCATACGAGCTCCGATTGATGCAATTTTTGCATCGTTGGAAAGGTATCAATGTGTAGAATGATTTCACATGATCTAAACTATGTTAGAAGAGTTTTAAGCCCACAAAATTCCATTTTGTGTCTCAAAATGGCCCCAAAAGTTTCCAAACCCTAATTTTTCAAACTAAGACATGCCACTAAAATGGCCCTGTAAGTTGATTCCTCCAAATTTGTCCACTTTGAAAGGATCAAGATACATGAAAAATAACACAATGATCCAATATGGATCAATACATCAATAGGAAATATCTTTTTAATTATGAAAACACTTATGGATGCTCACAAAATCTTGATGAAGAATGAACCCAATCCTAACTTCAACCAATATGGGGAATCTTCTTTTGATTTTTGTATCCTATAACTTAATTCCATTAATCACAACACACAGTTCAAATGAAGTAAATGAATCACAATCCAAAGAAACTACATAGCTTTGACAAAGAATTTCCACCAACAAAGTCAAGATGGTGTTTATAGGACTATGTTCTAGTGGTTGAGTTTCCACATTAATTAGTACCTCAAACCATGACCCCAATGGTAATAGAGACTTGTGTATTATAAAGTAAATTCTAAGTTGTGTACCTTTAAGACACTTTGAAATGAACAAAGTATTTTATCAAAATCAACTTCAATTCTATCATCACTAAATTTTATTGTAGAAAATGTAAGAAAAGATAGATTTTTAAGATACATTTATTAATTCTTAAAAAATGACCAAAAGTAGGTCAACAAGACTACTTAGTACATAAGTGGAAATAAAAAGAGGAAGTGAAAAGAGAACTCCTCTATAAAAAAAAAAGAATTAAAGATAATCTATATGGTCTATGTACAACTATCACAATGCTAGGAGGAAATACAATGCTTTTGATTTGAGTACAGGAAGAGCCTCATTGCTCTAGGTTCCTATTGTCATGCCAAGAAAAGAGGGGGTCCTCCATTGAATTCGAGTGTGAATCTCTCCTACCATCTAATGTTGAAGGAAATAACATTTGTATAGAAATTGGGTCGGAGGAGTTGGATTTAGCCTAAGGGATGTCTCTCTATCTAGAATAGGTGTTGTTGGCGCACAGTGGGAAGACCTAGGGTTCAATATTAATTCACCAACAAAAATCTAAACATGCATGTAAATGTGTTGAACCTGCACATAATAGATCTAGCTAGCAAATGACATACACAATTTGCAAAGAAAATATGAGAAAAGAGAAGCATGAGAGAAAAGAATGGAAATTTTTTTATTAACCAAGTGAATGAATGATAATTTACTCAAATATACTATGTATAAATCAACTAATGTCCACTAGGGGAAAAGCCAATGCACCATATTGGTGGTCTAGAGTGATCTGGACACACACCAACAGTTACAAGAGTAAACTGTCACCTAGTCTAGTCTCTCAGGTAGTTATGGGAGTGAACTGCCACCTAGTATGAGTTAACTAGTCTCTCAGTCTTTAGTTAAATGACCGAAACACAGTGAAGTGAGGAGGAGATCAGGGAATCATGAGTAATGCACTAGTCTTGTGATAATCCCAAAGAAAATGCACATTAGTTGGTGATGATCCCAATGTTGCATGGTGATGATTCCAATGTGGCATCTAGACTCCACTCAACTTATCAAACTGAAGTGTGAACTGAAGTGAATATTCTCCTAGAGGAATATTCTCGCTAAACTATAGGATACTGAATAGTGACTAATAAACATAGGGAAAACCTCAAGAAAAAGAAATCCTAGGTGTGTGTGAAGTATCTCCAACACCCCCCTTGAACATCGCTATGGTGAAAATAAAGAATGGGTCCCGACAACGATGTCATGTTAGGTACCCAAATACAAAAGATACACAAAAATAAACGAGGAAAGAGGGAAAACCTCATGGGAAAACCCCCTCCTCAAAGTACAATTTATGTAAAAAGAAGAATTGTCAGTTGCTGGGCAACAATGTCCTTCACTCCAACACGACTGTGCAAAGAATGGAACTTCTCCTTAGTGAAGGTCTTGGTGAAGATGTCTACACACCAAATAATGAACATATCACAACTTACAACATAAGTATAATGAATGCATCACCATAGAGAACATATTGGGTTTGAGTGAATTATTATCCTCAAATTTATAAAATAAAATCATAAAAATGAAGATGCAATAGGTATTTATAAGATAAGGGTAATGATACATTTTATAAAAAGTAAAGTAAAACAAATACTAATTTATACAAAATTAATATCATAAAAGAATTAAATAAAGTGGATCTTACTTTAGGAAGCTTTGAAAAATAAAGATTATTCCACTAAGTAACTACAAAATAATAGAAGAAAACTTAAAGTTATAGAAATACTAATTTTTGTGTTAGTTATCATTATTATTTAAACTATTTATGATAATAATCAGTTGCTTAGTTTTTTTTTTTCTTAGCTTTTTTCTTTTAAAAAGTTTATTAGTTGCTTGGCAACTTTCTCTTATTTCTCTTCTTTTTAAAAAGTTTATTAATTGCTTCAAACTCTTTCTTTTTATTAGTTACTTCTCAAAATCACCTTCCTTTTTTGAAAAATTTATTAGTTGTTTTACAACTTTCTCTTCTTTTTTTTTCTTTTTAAAATTTATTAGTTGCTTCACAACTTTCTCTTCATTCTTTTAAAAAGTTTCAAATTATAATAATTTTATTTCTAAATTAAAAATATCCAGTATTTCACAACCATAAGTATATATGTTGTGTTGCAACAATTGATATACCTTCACAACCATAAATATATATGTTGTGTTGCAACAATTAATATACCTGCAAAATATATATTCAATTAGCATGAGAATTTCAATTAAAAAAAATTCATAAAATATAATTCAAATTTTAAGTTCTCAACATTTGGTATACAAGGACGCTTTTGTACCAACATAATTTAACATCTAAAAAAATGTTTTCGAGTTTAATCTCGTTATACATTTTCTAGTACATGTATGTTCTCGTGGAGAAAGGGTTTGATTGTTGCTCACTTGTCCAAAAGTTGAACTTGTTTGATCTCTTATATAATTTTGTAAATTATAATTATATATATATATATATATATATATATTCAAAATTTCTGTTTTATTTAATTTAAATTATTTTTAATATATGATAATAAATGTTTTACTAGCATATATTATATAGTAATCTAATGGTTAAGAATTTGTGTTTTCTTTTAATAGATTAGAAATTCAAATAGATTATTAAATCTTATATTTAAAAATAGATTATT
>SNQJ01S0171861.1:13361-33844 GCA_010110895.2 Picea sitchensis
TATATATATTAAAAAAATCTTAACAAATTTAGAGAAAACACTTAATCATGCACTTAGAAATTCATTCATGTCGCTCCATCACACACTATACACTGATTGTACATGAATGTTGATCTCATAGAGTCGCAGTCAATGAATATTCTAGGAACACTTGTTCTTAGTAACCTACGAATCACTAAGAAAGACATTAATCATTTTTTCAATTATTAGTTTGACGTTATCGTTTATTTAAATATCATATTAAAATGAATTTTATCAGATCTATATATGTGGTTTCTAATTTTAATGCAAAAATTTGATACATCTTAAACGTGGATGCCTTCCTATATTGTTTCTAATTTTAAGAAACATTTTTTTAGTAAAATGAGCAATAAAAACTCCTTGGCCAAAATAAAATGACATGTAACAGCATGCATGTCGATCTTGATTCTAATTTAACTTTCAAACAAGGACCTAGTTTTTTCAATCAGTCCCTTGAACTTATAAATTTATTCATCTCACCATTCCATCCCATTTTCACTCTCTTCTCTCCTTCCCTATGTACCTCTGCTCTCCTTCCCTTTCCACAGTTGGATGATTCTTGATCAAAATTTCATGGTTTCTGGGAATTCATTCAGGAACACTATGGAAAGCAATCTCATGGCTTCTGGGAATTCATTCAGGAACACTATGAAAGGAAATCAATGGAATAAACTACCAAGGGATCTGGAAATTCTATTCCTAGAAAGGATTAGCCTTTTGGATTTATGTATATTGTCATTCACCTGCAAGTATTTTCATTCCTTGTTGTCAGATCCCTCCTTTTCCATTCACTATGATAGGTGTCGCGTTGATCATCATACACTTGTTTTTTTTCCCTATTCATTTTTCCAAATCACTTACGACAGGGTTTTCATGTCCCTTATTTGGCAAGAACGAAGGCTTGTCATGCCCAAGTGGAAAAACCCATTTAGGTCCTATGATTTGTAGTGATCCCAGTGGTGCTCCTTGACTTACAACGATGGATTCATGTTTTTTGAGTGTGAGGGACCTCTTTTAGAGAGAGTCATTGCGCATTTTTCTTCTTTGTTCTTGGTGTATAACCCTTTGTTTCCCTACGAGCATGGAGCGTTGATGACGCTTGCCATGGATGAGTGTTGAGTTTCTATTGCTCTTTATGGAAATGGAAAATCATAAAGTAACCATTGAAAATGATGAATAATATTATGAAGAAGAAGGTGATGTAGATATTAAAGTAGGACTAAGCAACACCTTAAGTGAGCTAAAAAGTAAAAGGAAGAAAAACATGTCACTCAAGGAAGAATTTTTTAAGTTAAAAGAGGGTTCTCAAAACCCTAACAAAAAATTTGAAGAAGTTGTCTGCTTAAAATTCAAGGTAAAGGAAGCAAAAAAGAGAGAAGAAATTTTGACAGGTCATCTTAAAGAAACATTTGAGGAATTAAACAAGATTGAAGTAGAACTTAGTCAACAAGAAAGAAAATTTGAAGAAGAAAGCATCTCTTTGAAAACCCAACTTAATGAAGCAAGAAGAATAGAAGAAGTAATGAATATCCATATGATGAAGAAAGAAGAAGATTGTGAGAAGCTTGAAGAAGAACTTTTTTCAATGAGGGTTGAAGTTAGCAATCCCAACAAGAATTTAAAGAGCTCTCAAGTACTAAAAGAGATTCTCATCTTTCAAAGGTCACCATTCGATAAAGCAGGTTTTGGATACATTGGTGAAGCCTCATGTAAGGAAGATGAAAATGCCAATATCAGAAAAAAGAATTGAAGAAAGAGGAATCTCCACACCACTAGTAAATAAAGTTGAAGAGAAGTGTTCTAGGTTGCCAGAAAAGAAGAATGAAGAGAAGGCTAAGAATTATGCAGACATTCTCAAAGGAAGAGATCATGATTAGCAAGATTCAAACAGGAATTAATGAAGAAGAGGTGTATCTCCAAGAATACCTTATACCTTCATGTATCAAATAAGCTTCAATCATTTTGAAGGGAACAATAGAAGAGAAGATTGTGACTAGATAAGGCATGAATTTAGAAGGACTACATCACAAAGATGATCATTTGCTTCGATGGAGGTATAAAATTTTCTTTCTTTTTTATTGTTTTACTTGTAATAAATTTGGACATAAATTTTTAGATTGTAGAGCGTATGGAAGAAATGTTCAAGAAAGAGATGTTTATTTGACTCCCTACAGTATTGAATGTTACAAATTTCACAACTATGGACACGTATTTCATCATTATAGAAGCATGATGGAGTCTTCCTTGAAGGAAAATACTGATATTAGATACAAGAAGGTTTGGAGAAGAAATAAAAAATAATAATAACAAGTGAATGAAAAACTCCCAACGATCATACTCATAGGATTTACAAAGTTGCATGACAAATCTATAGGCAAAGAGGAAGATGTCAGAATTCAGAAGGTTGATCCTCTAGTAGAGTAGGCTTATATATTGTTCTAAGTAATCTATCGTGGAGACTCCCAACAATGTGAATATTGAAGAGGGGGAGTCTAAGCAACAACTACTACATATCAAAGAACTATCTTTCGGGCAACTTGAAGTGTTTGTTTACATAGTTTGGGAAGGAAGATTCAGAGTGGTTTGATGGTAGAGGTATATAATGTATGTTGACAGATTGATTGATTACTTCAAGGTCAATTTCATAACACATCTCCATATGAATATGAAGGGATTTGTTGGTAGACACAAAGAATATAATTATACACTTTTGAGACATAGATTCATGATTGTATAGAGGATTCCAAGCATGTATTCAATCAGGGATATATTCATTACAGATTCAAGAATGTGTACTTGTTTCAGACTTGTAGAGTTTGACTTAAATATAGAGAAGACTAATGGACATATTTTATTCAGCTCAAGAAACATAAATATGTGGTGATCAGTTGCACCAGATTTGAAGAATTCTTTAGAAAAATAAAGTGACAAATGGGTCAACATTGTGTATAGTAGAATAGCAGAGTCATGGACAATTTTGTGACATATAGATATAAATGAACTCATGATATATTTAGCAGGTCTAGAAGACAATGATTGACATGAATCAGAGAAGATGCATGATAATGGATGAAAACATGAGCTCATGAGTAATTCTAGAAATATAGAAGGACTCATAGGCATTGTCATCAAGAGGAATGTTTAGTAAATCATATGACTCAGAAAATAAGGATATTGAGAGGTAGAACTAACTAGTCACAAGAAGGAAATTTGTGAGAGGCATATCAAGACAAAGGGAGAGAAACCATCAAGAGGAGACTGTTGATTGGTTATTATTTCATTGATGTCAAATCAGTTAAGAAGACAAGAAATTAATAATTCATCCTCTTTGGAAGCAGTGTAGAAGAGATGACCAACCATATGAAGCTCAAGGAAGAAATGACAAGCCATGAAGACATGAAAAAAAGTAATGAAAGAACCTTTATATGAACACTTTTAATATACGTCAATGGATTACTATAAAAAGAAGCACCAATATACAAAAATCTCCACATTGATCTATACGACATCTTGCAAAGAAGAAAGGGGAAGAAAGATTTTCAAAAGAAGGTATATTGTCAGGGGGGTTCCTTTTCCATTGATGTCAAAGGGGGAGAAAAAGAAAAAAAGCATGAAGACAGGGGGAGAAATGGTCACATGAGGAGTATGAGTGTTTCCATAAATGCCAAAGGGGGGGATTTTTGGAAAATTGGTTTTCATTGATGTCAATCCTAGAAGAAGCCCCAAAGAACGTTTGGAAGCCTCTAGAAGTGATGGGTGTATTTGAAGAAGTCTCCAAAGTGTTCCCCTTATGGCATATCTTTAATCATGGCCCTCACAAGAATATGCTTTGAAGAAGTATACAATAATCCATGGAAATATGGTTAAGTGTTTAAGTTGTTAAGGAGCCATGGAGGTGTGGTTATGAAGTCCAATGTTGATTGAAGAAAACGAGTATGAAGGACATGGAAAATGCATACAAAACCCTCATAGATAAATATTCCTCTTCATACCATTTCTAATGGTAGGTGGTACACCATGTGGCTCCTCACAGTTGAGAATTCATGCCCTCTTTAAGATGAATCCCTGAAGTATGGTTAAAAATCCCCTAAATGGTTGCAAAAAGAAGTTATAAATAGGAATTAAAGTCAAGTAAAGGTGAAATGTTGTTGCAAACAAGAAGTTGCAGGGAGACCCTAAATTCAAGTAAATGAGTTACTTGGAAGAGTATAAATACACATCAAGAACCTCTCATTTGACATCCACCCAAGTGTGATTTGGATCAAGCAAGTGTGCGATCTCTTAGTGCAACTGACACAAATTTTTTTTTTCTGAAGGATGGAGTTCTTGAAGTTGCATATGTGATAAGGTTTTTTGGGAAACCCTATCTGAGTTGACCCCCATGGTTCAGATATAAGGTGTCCCATGAGGACCCCATGGGTTGCACAACACTCGTCACACGAGGCCCTGCATGTTGCCAGGATCAATACCACGAGGTTGAAGAATATTTTGAGGAAGGTGATCTTGTCCTGATACTAAAGTTGAGAAAGGTATGATGATCAAAGATCTTATGCAATAGAGTTGTTACAGGATGAAAGGTACAATTTTCTATATTTATTGATATTATATATTGGTAATTTTGGCACATACTTGAGGCATATCTTTGGCACATGTTTTGTGGCATATCTTGAATGTTTTGGCATATGATTGAGGTATATATTTGGCACATGGTCTGAGTCATATCTTTGATGTTTTGGTATATGCTTTGAAGCATATCTTGGAGAGTCTTTGGCATATGGCTAGAGCCATATCTTGGTGAATTTGGGAATATGTTTTGGGAGATGTTCTTGGAATATCTTGGCATACGTTTTATGTGGTTATTGGGTTTGGACCAATTTTAATGATGATGATGTATAAATATTAGTGATAGTGATAGTAACAGGTTGGTGATGATGTATTAGTATCAGTGACAGTTACAATAATAGGTTGATGATGATGTATCTGTATTAGTGATAGTGACAGTAACAGGTTGATGATGACGTATCAGTATCAATGGAAATAACAATGAGATGTGGATTCTATCATTTATATCCAAGGGAGGAAGGAAGTGGCAAGGAAAGGAAGTTGAAGATTCCTTCAGGTTGGATCTTGTAAACAAGGGGTTGGAGCCTCCTTCCAAATGGAGCTGGAGAATTCAGGGAGTTAGGTTAGAGCCTGTAAACTAGGGGGTTGGAGATTCCTTCCAATTGTAGCTGGAGAATCTCAGGAGTTGTAGCTTCCTTTAGGTTAGAGCCTGTAAACTATTAGATTTTGGTAGCTCGGAGGTACTTCTACATTGGAGGCTCCCAACATGTATAAGTGACCCAACATATTTATCTCTAGTGAATTTATGAATTGTTTTCATAAAGTGACTTTAGAAAGTGATTTTATAAATTCAAGTTGAGCCCTGTAATATTTAATGTGTAAAAGTAACTTTATGAAAAGTGGGTCACTTAAGTGATTTAAGTGAACTCAACAAAAGATTAAGCATGATCGTTGATATCAAGGGAACGTGAAGAGTAACTCAAGGGAGACCAAGGGTTAGATTATTTACTCATTAATGAGTAATACAAGGAACACTAGAGGATATATGGGACACACCTTATGGGAGGAGAGGTTGAGAGGAATGTGAAGAATCACTCACATTCCAAGAGAATTCCAAGAGAGTGTTGAGTTGAAGGAGAAAGGAGAAGGTCAACAAGATAAGGGGCACACTTTCCAAGAGGAAGAGAGGAAACACACCCTAAGACAAGTATTTCTATAGGGGGAAAACCCCTCTATGGACTACACTAGGGTTCAATAGTGAAAGAAGAGCTAACCATCTAAAGTCTCCTACTTTTAACAACTATCCCAACAATACCCTACATTCATGTATAAAAAACAAAGTATAAGGATCCAATAATCTTACCTTAAACCCCGAGTCTGGTGTCAATCCTTTTGCGTTCCATCATTCCTCAACTGCAATTATCCTCCCAAGACTGACCTCCATTCATAAACAGACTAACAAAGAACTAGAAACATGCATTTTATATATGATTTAGTAGGTTAGATGTCATAATAAAAAGTAAATCAAATATAGAAGTTGGACACATCATATGGTGGGATGGAAAAAAAGTACTTCTTTATATTAATCTCACAATGTTACTTACATTAAGACAGGAAACTGCTCCTCGAACCTGGTTCAGCCTCCTCTTCACCGAGCTCCAACTGCTTCCACATGTCCTTCTCCTCTCACAATTCTCTCTAGGGAAATGACATAATCTTGCAATGGAGGAAAAGAGGCTAGAATAGGGAATTTTGGCTCGAACTCACAATATGGCTGCAAAGTCTTGGGGCAAGGGGGGAAAGTGAAATGGGCAGAGTTTCACTATTCTTGTACTTAAATTTGGAATGAGACCCCAACACCTTCTTTTATATACCAAAAAGATAGTTATTTGGTTGGGTGACGGGCTATGGGCGGTCAATTAGTTGGGAAACTACCCAAAAGCCTATATCTCCTTCCAACTTTTATTTTTTGCAACATTTTGTGGGTATACGCGGGCTGTAATGGTGCATCTAGTGTACACATGCGGGCAGTAGTGGAGCAGGGTGTGTACATCTTCAAAAATAGTGTTTTTTAAGAAGAGCTTTCAATGATGGCTTGGAAAAAATGGTAAGTAAGAAGGCCAGATGCCACATATGCATATGTGGTGCAATTTAGGGTTATAACAGATGCCCCCTAATGTGTGAGGTCAGAAGATAATTTGATGACCGAAATACATTACAAATATTCACCAATGTACGATGCGAGTGAGCTTGGGACCATAGTTCAGTAGGTGCCATTTGAAAAAATAAAATTTGTCTCACCGAGGCGGGCATACCCATACTCGGGATGAAATAAATCATGGTTGCCAATCAAATACACTGCAAATCCATGTAATATAACTATATAAAGTGTAGTAGCGAGCAATATGCAATGTATCTACATCTCAAAATCAAATATATACATGTATAGTATTGATCTTCAAGAGGCCAAAGATGCCTGATGGCTAGAGATGAGGGCTTCAGAGCTCGAGCAACAACTTCAAGATCTTAAAAACTTGGGTAGGAGTGTAATATGAGTGTACAAATTCACTACCCAGAGGTCTTCGACGACTCGTCGGGAACAGACAAGAGGATCTCGGTGACCAGGCAAAGAACTTCATTGATTTTGAATCAAGGACTTGATTGGACTTTGGGGATGGTTGGGCATGAAGTCAAGAGACAAACTGCAGAAGGGACGACTCAATGTTAGGTAAAAATTCTCTTTGACAATAGCATGACAAATGATGAGACTCAAGCAACACGATATTGACATAAGTTCACAATGCAGGAGGCAACACAAACTCTCCATATGTTTGGAAGAATAACCAAATGGAGGAGGACACAACTCTATGTAGCGAGAAAAACTTCCTAAGGTCATATTAAATCCCAGAGCTTGACAAAAAAATGGAAAGATGTGCTTTGTCCAAGGGTGACTCATTGTGTTGCCATAAAAAGAAAATACTTTTCCCATCCTCTTTTTGGGGTATATTTGATTTTTTTCTCTTTTTCAATCATTTCAGAAATCTTTGAAAAAGAATAAAAGATTGTTATGTTACAAAGGAGGAACGAGTGTCACAAGCATACTAGTTCCAAGTGCAAAGAACACACTAATTCTCAGAGCAAGGAGACATGTGTGGGGAAAGGACACTCGAGAAAATTCCTCCATGGGTCAAGGTGTCAAGACGCAGAGGCAAAGTGCTACAAGGCTTGCATATAAGGCATGCTTCAAAGGTTCAGTTGAGAGACACATGGAGCCAACATTAGGCCAAAGACGCAGGGATGCAAATACGATTAATAGGACACAATGATAACTTCCTTCAATGAAATTTTAACGAGCCCAGAGAAGGTAAGATCAGTGATTTTTCATTTTTAGAGAGTCTGAAAAAGGGTAAAAGAAGACCCCACTGGGGTACCTTTTTCGAAGGTGACGTCAATTCAAAAAAGGGGTAAACTAGCACTAGAAATACGTCTATTCAAAACCAATTTAATGAGTGTGAAAAAGACAAGATCACTTGACAATCCTTTCAATTTTAAGGAGTCTGAAAAGAACTTAACTATGGACTCACTACCTTTTTCTATATTTAGTCTCCCTAGCCCGAAAAAGTGAAATTTTCTAAGGAGAACTCTCTCAGTGAGATGAATATCCTGATGCATACATTTTTCCTGCTTAATCTACAGGCTAGAAAAAGGGTTAAACTCATGCCAGTAGATGTTTTTCTTAACCAATTAATGAGTGTGAAAGAACAAGGTCACTCAACGATATTTTCAATTTTAAGGAGTCTGAAAAGATATTAACTATGGACTCCATAGGGGATGTTATTCTGGACCAGTTTAATGAGTGTGAAGGAACAAGGTCACTCGAAAATATTTTCAATTTTAGGGAGTCTGAAAAGAGCTTAACTATGGACTCTGTGGAGGTTCCTTTTTCGTAAATTTAGTCCCTCAAGCCTAAAAAAGGGTTAAACTTATACATGAGAATACTCTTCTAGCGAACCAGAGTTCCTATAGTATACCTTTGTTCATACAATTGATCGTCCAGACCGAAAAAGGGGTAAACTACCGCCAGACAGATGTGCGTTCAAATTTTAGTTTGGTGAGCGTGAAGGACAACAAGATCACTCGACAATCTTTTCATGTTTATAGAGTCTGAAAAGGGATTAAACAAGACTCATTTTTGTTTGGGAGTCCCAAGGGTGAGGTCAAGAGCGATGATGAATCATGCAAAATGAGGCTCAAACTCATAATCAAGACCAGACTAAAAAGGACTCCCTAGCCTAAAGTCATTAAAGATAACATGGACACCAAAATGCAACCAGGATCTACCTAGGGCATCCATGAAGAGGTAGGCTCTACCACCAAAAGATGACACTTCTTAAGTAGAAATGACGGTTCTGTATCGCAATTCAGTGGGATTGATCCTATGGCAAAGTGGAAAAGACAACGAGATGAAAAAAGTGGAGGTGGAATCCTAACTTACATGCACAATGTTGGAAAAACGACATTTTACCAAAGGACCTCCAAAAGTGACCCATCTCTCAAAATGTTTTCCAAACCAAAAGTGAAGCATATCGTAACATCCAATGAGAAACTCAAGAACCATGGTAAATGATTTTCAAGCCAAAAAAAATGACAAAAGGGATCAAAAAATGACAAAAAAGGGCCAGAAAAGTCTATAAATAGAAGTTTGGCAGTTCATCATCACCATTGTAAATTAAGAATTGACCAAAAAGCCAAAATCATTCTTTTTCTAAAAGAGTTTATTTTGGGAGCTTCAACGGATGAAACAACCTTCTGCTTGAACCAAGTAAGTACAAATCAACCCCTCATGAAATTCCATACTTCCTTTCTTCATTTATTTTAGTTTTTTGGGGGGCATGCACTCTTGAAAAGGGGTGTCCCTGCGTGTACGCGGGCTCTCCAAGGACAACACACATATGCCCATGGGAAGAAAACAATATGCCCACATGCATACATCACTATGCTCAATACAACCCACATACACCCTCAATCATATGAAAATTTTTGAAGATACTAGAGTTTAACTCTCCTTTGAACTTGTCATTGACAGGATGTATGTCCATTGGAGAGAGAGAGAGCATGAGGATATCGATTCTTTGGTCTCAGAAGACCTTGTTGCTTTCGTCGCATTAAAACAATGCAGATTGTGGAAATTCTTCCAGTGTTCACTCATGTGGGCACAACCCAGGCTGTTGAATGCCTTGGTAGATTACTGGAACCCTAATACTGAGGCATTTATGCTCGAAGGATAGTCGTTGACTTCAATGACTGGGAATATTTATTTTTTGACTAGCCTCTCGAGGAGAGGGGAACCATTCAACCTTCGTTCTTTTCCTCCTGGGCCTCACAACATAGTCGAGTTGATCAGGCTACATTGCGAGGTTGTCACAGATAAAGTGGGTTCCCAAGTGTCAATCCACAAGATTTCCAACCTATCACTACAAGTGATATTTTTACTTATTCAGTGAATCACTAGATCCACGGCCTTACATTAGGCCTCCTGGGTGCACATGCATTGTGCAATATAGTGCTTAAACACAAGAGTGTTCAACTAGAGCACAACCATGTTGGATTCCATGAAGAGACAACTGATAGATTTTATGTTCCTTTTTCTTCGAGAGGGTACTCAGTCTCAGTCCGCGAGAGACAGTACAGGGGCATGTGGCCTCCTTCCCAGCAGTGTGTAGGTGGGTGGCGTTGTTACCACGATAGGGGGGAGGGAGGACCATTGAGGCCTTCAACCATATTTTCTTCGAATGGTGGTCTTGGCAGATTCCAGCTATAGAGGGCTACCCCTATGTCAGGATCAACTTCTCCAGGGATCCTGATATGCCCGTACCTCCCGGAGCAGAATGAGGAGAGATAGGTATGGTTTTTTTTAATGCTATTTATTTTTTATTTCTTTTTATATATATCATTTTTATGGGAAACAGAGTATCTGACAACTATGCATTTTTTTATGTACAAATGTGGGACCAATATGTCCAACAGAATTCTTGAGGACTAGGCAGCATCCTCGACTGGAGGCAGTACCAGCCGTAGCCGCCAGAGAAATAGTAGCAGTAGTAGGGGGACCTCCAGCCGGAGAGGCTGAGAGAGTATTGAGACGAGTGGAGAGGAACCTCATCACGCTCACTCGTGCAGTTCCCATGGAAGAGATCAAGGATCTGCCACCATTGATGCAACCTCACGTAGTTGGGGTGTCACAGACCTGGGTCCAACTCTTTCGGCATTTGGAAAACGTCTTGGTTCACTATGGCAGGGCCAACAGGCTACGACCTTAGCTTAGGATGGACCACTTACGTGTCGAAGGCACATTTTGTATATTTTTGAGGGCATAAGCCCCATGACATATACCAAACATATTTTTGAGGCGCTTGCACCCACCTATGTACTATGCAACTTTTGATATATATATGCATATTTACACCTTTTTATGTCTTATGGATTACATTTATTTACAAATGTATTTACATGTGTATGTGTGTGCTTTTTCTTACATGTGTGCAATATGCCAATCTAATACATGATTAGCTAGAGTATATGTGATTTGATTCAATCTCCTAGGAACATGGATATACGTAATGTAATCAAAGCATCGTTCTAAGACATGTACCCTAAGCAAACGTCAGTGTAGAGTAGGATCATAAATGAAATAAACCTTGTTCAATTGGGACACAACTAGCTGAGAGTCTAAGTAGACTCGGAGGTGAGAGATACCATGCGACAAAGTGTCATGAAGAAACTCTATTACTGCATTGTATTCGGCAACATTGTTTGTGGCGTCACCTAAACAAATACCTCCAGAAGATAGCAACTGGCCCTGAGGTGTGAAAATCACCTAGGCTGCAGAAGCAAGCCTCTGAGTGGGTCAGCTAGTGCCGTCCACAAACCTAATGAACACCTCTAATTCACTTGACATCTACCACAATGAAAAATATGACATAAAAAAATACATGTCCATAAAACAAAAAAGACAAAAATCAAAATGTATAAGAACTATACATATGTACAAGAAGTCACCCAAGGTGACCCACCTATGAGTAATACTTCCTAAGGTAGAGCCCATTTCTAGGCTTAGCCAAAGAATTTCCCTCAAAGTCTACCAGACGATAAGCGCCCTTCTTTAATACTTCCTTCACGATGAAAGGTCCGAACCACATGGGTTAGAACTTTCCTTCCCCTAGGGGATCCTTATCTTGGTTATAGACCAGGACAAGGTCACCTTCGGAAAAAATATGAGGACAAATGGACCAATCATATTGACACTTGACTCTTTGTTTGTGAGCCTCATTAGCTAAGGTTGCATCCCGATGTTGCTCATCGACCTGCTCGAGATATAATAAATGTTCTTCAAGAGGTGAAGTCTCTGGAAATAACTCTATTGCCAACTTTAGAGATGGGATCTGGCACTCTATAGGAAAGACTGCTTACAGCTCGTAAATGAGTTTAAAAGGTGATAAATTGGTTTCGGTCTTAACAGACGTTTGGTAGGCCCATAATGCCAAGTACAACATCAAATTCCAATTTGACTTGGCCGAATTGATTGTTCGCTACAAAATAGTCTTGAGAGATTTATTCATAGCTTCCACCTGACCATTCTAGGGTGATGAATGATCTTGACTCAACCCAAGATTTGATGTTAACTCGGACATCATTTTATTCTGAAAGTGACTGCCATGGTTAGTGACAATCTCCCTCGGGATGTCGAACCTTGCTATTATCTGATTGAACAAAAAGAGAGTTGTTGTCTCACCATCATCTTTGAATGTTGGCATAGCTTCAACCCACTTTGTGAAGTAGCCTACTGCTACGATGATATGATGGTGCCCCTTAGCTGAAGGGTGGTTGCATGTAGTATAATCAATCCCCCACTTGGTGAAAGAACCAATTGTAATGACATGAAACATGGGAGCGAGGTGTGCCCTCATCTTCCGAGAGAAGATCTGACATGGGTGGCACTTTTTGTCCGATTCAACACAATCTTTGATCAATGTCGGCCAAAAGTAACTGGCTCATAGAATCTTTGGGGATGTTTCCAACCCAAACAAATGGCCACCACATGCTCCAGTGTGGCAGTCATTAAGTACGAGTTCTTCTTATTCATGAGTGAGACATCGGTGCAGGATGCAATCTACACCTCGATGATACAAAGTGTCCTCGAGTATGAGATATTTTTTTTCCTGATGGTGTATACGTCAATGCTCATCACAAGAAGCAAAGGCAGGGCACTTCAAAGTCTAGAGATAGACTAGTATATCTCCATACCAGGGGTCTGAATATGCGATCAAAAACATATCTCCTTTAATAGGCAACTCTTCGGGTATAACATCACCTGACTCAACTGGAAGTTCTGAGATGAGTTTCGCAAAGACCAACGACTTTTTGGATTTCTCCAAAATGAAATCCAATTCAAATTCGTGGAGGATAACTATCCATCTACTGATCTTTCCTCTGATTACATGTCGTGTCAACACATATTGGAACAGATTCACAACAACAATGACAATGGTCTTGTGAAACAAGATATAATGACAGAACCGTTGGACAACATGAACTGCTGCCAACACAATTTTTTCAACACGGGAGTAGTTGAGTTCAGATCCGACCAAGCCTCGGATTAGCTAGTAAATCATGTTATCTTCAAGAAAATCATCTTCTTGAACCAAGACCATATTGATGGTTGACTCTGCAGCGACCAATTACAATAAGAAATATTTATTATAATTGAGTGGACGAAGTAGAGGGGAAGACGTGAGGGCATGTTTCAACGCTTCGAAAGAGTGTTGAGTGGCTTCGTCCCAATGGAAAGGAACATCCTTATTCAGTAAATGCATGAACCCTTTTGTGATCTTGACATAGTTTGCAATGAAACACCATAAAGTGTTTGATTTTCCCTGCAAACTCTGAAGTTGAGGGACTGTGCACAGGGGAGGCAATTGAACTATCACCTCAACCTTCATAGGATCGACCATGATCCCTATTGTCGAAACTATGAAACCTTGAAGAAGACCTGACGTCACGCAAAAACTGCATTTGTTTGGATTCAAGCGAATATGGTACTAGCGACATCGCTCAAAGATAAGTCAGAGGTGTGTGGGATGATCAACTCTCTTACAAGATCATGATGCTAAATCATCAATATAGGCCTTAACTATGTGTTTGAGATTGTGGAAAGCAAAAGACATGGCCTGCTGAAAAGTGTCTCCAACATTCTTTAGGCCAAAAGGCATCTTTCGATAAGAAAATGTATCCCATGGACAGATAAACATTGTTTTATGTTGGTCTTCGAGTTTAATCTGTATTTGATTGTATCCCAAAAAACCATCCATGAAAGAAAATACCTCGCAACCTGCACATTCATTGACAATCTGGTCAATAAATGGGGTGGGAAAACTATCTTTTGGATAGGCCTTGTTCAAATCACAGAAGTCTGTACATACCCGAATTGTACCCTTATTTTTGTTGACTAGAACAAGATTTGACACCCATTAAGTCAATTGAATGGGGTAGATGAAACCAGCTTTGAGCAGTTTCTCTACTTCAGCCTTAATAGTAGTTTCTTTCTTTGGATTAACTGGATGAAGCTTCTGCCGGACCGACTTAGCATCAGGATATGCCGTGATTTCGTGTTCGACGATTCTTGGATCAATGCCTGGAATTTCCTCATAAGACCAGGAAAAAAGGTTGTGAAATTCTTTAAATAAATCTGTGTAGATTCGAATCTCCTCGGGGGAGAAATCCACTCCGACGAATACATTCTCCATGATGCCAGGGGTTCTGGAGATGTCAATAGGTATCGGTTTAGCGATGGTTTCCATATTACCCTCAATGTAAATGCGTGCATAGCCAAAGGATTGATAGGAAAAGACCTATCTCCAGTCACAGTCAATGTGAATTCTCCTACCTCAATTCTTCTTAACCCTGGGAGAAAATAAGATTTGTGATGGATATCGTCCCGATGTCTATCCAAACCATTCATTGTCTCAATAATCACCTCGTCTGAGGGAAATACTAAGTCTAAAGAATCAATATTGGTGAGGGAACCTTGAGCCCAAATAGGCTAGACAACCAGATCTAACTCTTATGAGGGAGTTGGATCAGGGTCGGCAGAAGCTTGCTAGACTATAGAGTACGCAACTTTTGCCATGAAAAAGGGCATGGCCATGCCATGATACCCTTTCCCTTCCATCATGACTGATGGGCAAGGAAGAGTCCATGGATCATTAAAGTAAGTCGTACAGAATGATGACACTTGAAAAACTTTGGCCCTAGGATAATCAGGGACAACCGATATATACTTGACATCGTCAGTTGGAGGCGGGTAATCGAAAGTACCCATCAAAGGTGGGCACAAACCAACCCCTATGTTGACGATGCCAGGCTGAGGGTTATCAATCATCAGGACCATGGATGCTCCCGATGAAGGGTCAGGATGGGAGAAGGACAACTGATAAATGGACATGATCTGACCCTCCTGTGGAAACAACAAGACCTAGAAAACCATCGTGACCACTGCATGCATAGAATAATTCCAACTCCTTCCTAACAATATATTGTAGTCGAGATGCGCATCGACCACTTCAACCTCAATGCACACGGTCTTTCCTCCTAGATACACAGTGAAAGAAGGAATGATTCCATGTGGTTGGAATGAACGACCATCAAAAGTGGTAAGAAGAGTAGGTGACGGAGACAAAACGGGTTGGCCAATGGCCTTCCAACACGCCAACGACATCATACATATCGAGGCGCCCTCATCAACCACCATGAAGAACATGTTCTGGGTGAACATTTTTGTGGTGTAAGCCACTACTATCTGAAATGCCACGTGGTAGGGGGCATGAGGTTTTAAGTCGTTCATATCAAGCATGATCGTTCCTAGATTATAGGTCTCAGCAAATCCTAAGGAAGCTAACAGAGACTTTATCTGAGAAGGGAAACTCTGGAGGACCTCCAAAGTAGGCATTACACAAGGGGTTTGTGAAAAATCCTCCACCACATAGTAGTTTTGGGTGGCCCTCACATTTGGATTGTGGGAAGCTTTCTTAAACACACCTTTTGGGATGCATTTTATTGTTTTTCCCAATGTATTCTTGATATGGAGAGGAACAAATGGGTTTTCAACTTCTTTTCCCTTCTCAGAAGTGCTTGGAATTTTGTAATCATGTGCCCTAGTTGTTGTATGAGCATCACCTTTCAACATATACACATTCGTGGATGAGGGATTACTAGGAAACAAAGGGGGTCCCTGACTTCCCCCATCAATGTTCACAGAGGCTTGAGTTAAAATTTTCCCATGTGGGAATGGGTTCGCTAACACAGCAGGTTGTTGCTGTGCCAAAACATTTTGGGACTCCATGAGCCAAGGGCACAAGTGAGTCGGATGGTCCTTCGTGCAAAGGTTACATGGATACTTCAACTTCTTCTTCTCTATGTTTCCCTCGCCAACATTTTTTGTGGGTTTCTTATCCCCCTTACCCTTCTTTCATTGTTTCTTCCTTCCATCAAGTTGTTGGGTGGCCTTCGGGTTCGTTGATTGCACACTGTGTACATATGACGTTTGAGTAGGGTGAGTAGTCGAACAGGGGTATGAATGGATGTTGTCTGTTATATCAACATTTGCTACAATTTATTTGACATCTGATCAGCAGACTTGGTTTGTGTTGAACCAACGATACCGTCAGCATGTAGTCCAGACTTATGTCTGGACCTGTCAAGAATAGACCTCAGTGCATCTAGCAAAAATTTGTAAAGTAAACTAGACTGAGAGTATATTAGTTCAAGTCGTTGAGCTCTCAGTATCGCCTCTTCCTCGAAAAATAGTCCCAACATTGTGACGTCCTTGGATAACTGAGGTACCAAAGACTTAATGAATCACTCCAGCAAGAAAGACGGTGGGACTGATACTTTTATCAAACTCTTCCGACATCGCCATTCCTGGATGTGATTCGAGATATGATCAACTTTTGTTTTCTCAAAGTTGTCCAACAATTTAGTACCGACATCATATCTCATAGGTAGTTGGAAATGGTTTAAAAAATCCATAGCCAATTATCCAATTTAGAGTATCTTGAGCAGTCGAGATCGATGTACCATTTCACGAAAATCCCGATAAGAGTGTGTTGAAACAACCACAACTAGACGGAGTTGTCTTTCAATGAGTTGGATGAGCACCATAGGTGAAAGGTAGTCACATGATTGCCTGAATATTCATTAGGCTTACCTTCGATCTTCAGAATGTCCAAGGGAAACTTCGTTGGCATGTCTGGCCAATGCAGATCGTGACATATTAGATCATTTAACAATATCGACAAGTATGGAAAATGAAACGTTTCCAGAAAAGGTAGTTTGGGTTGTTGAGTATGTACAAGAGGAGAGGAGCCTAGAGTTTGGCTGGCACTAGGTTTCCAGGAAAAGTTAGGCTGTTGACCAAGGTTCTGGTAAAATCCATGGTCATGGATAACATATGGATATTGCGCTTGTTGAGATGTCATCGATTGACTCCCGTAGTAGGACGTTGAGGGATGGGAAGGGATTGATTCTTAAGTTGCATTCCAAAGGTTCTAGAAAGGGTTTCCCCCTGCCGATCTGACGGGCATAGGTGTTGAACCTTGCCTGGGGTTCCATTGGCCATGGATGGTTTTCCCCCGGTCGACATCCTGTTGGCAGCCAATACAATTTTTTCTATTTCCCTAAAGGCTGCCTACACCTACATCTTCTGAACTTTGAATTGTCGTCGCATTTACAAATTAACGATATTTTCATTTCATGCAATGTTTGCAAGTTGGTTTCAATTTAGTTTTCACGACTGAAAGCGTGAAAACTCCTCCATCATTATTTTAATTGTCATGAAAGGCACTTACCTTTGGTTTATTATTATGTGGCTGAGGACATTTTTCAAACTACGACATTCTTGCCTTGATTGCGCAACTTGGCTTTTATTTGATTGATAAGATATTGAGCATGTGAATTTATGAGTTATACTTGATTTCATAAGAATTATGGTTGATTTTGTTTTAATCCTTACTATTATAAGCTCTTGGATTATTTATTATATGAAATCTCTTATCATGTTTTATAAACTTTGATTATGCAACAAGCACATGGGTAACATATGAGTTTGAGTTTGTATTGAATGGCAATAGTTTGAAATTTTACAATGGCGCATTGATTAAACTTTTGGATTTTGATTTTATGGTTTGAATTATTACTTGGCGTATAATTAATTTGTGGGTTTGATTTTAAATTGAAACATTCATGGTTTCAAACCATAGTTAGGCGCATTGGTATATTATCATTCACCGTTTAAATCTTGGTATGGCCGAATATTTTGGTTCATGTTATGATTGATGGAACAATGTTGTACTCTACCATTAATGTTTTGCATGGCGGTGAACTAACCCACCACCTTCACACGCGCATATTGATTCACCTCCCCTTTCATCGTTTTCATAGTTGTTAGCCAAAATGATTTTTCTCCTGTATGTTTAATCCGAACCCTACCATGCGCCCGCACCATGGCTCCAATCATAAGGGCTAAACCCAATGGTTGCTAGGCATTGTTGATGTTTGATGGTGCTTACAGTGACCTTGAGGAATTTGGATGGCTCCCGTTCATATGAAAGTTTGATGGCTATAACCCTACCGTGGCTCGGCAATTTGCATTAACCTTTGATGGCTGTCGAGCCAAGGTTGGGGATGTGCAATTGGAAGTTGATGAGCAATTTCTCAGTCTATCTACTGGTCTGCCTGCTGTCGGATAGAGATGGTCGAAAAATTGTAAAGTGGAAGATGTCTCATGGACATTGCTCTTCCAGTCACGAAGAGTGAGCTCCTGTGACAAGGGTTTGCCTGCAAACATGCTAAAGCAACGATGGCACGACTTGATGATGGTAACCAAGCAATTCGTCACATCCGAGGGCCGGTATGATTTCGTTTTCCTGTACCATCTTCGGCTACTTATGGTTTTCATGGGCTATGAGCTTAATATGCCTTACTACTTGCATAGGAGTCTGTTTAAAATGTCAAAAAGATACAAACGAAGCCAGGGCGACAACAACCTATTTCATTTTGGGTTAATTAAAATGCTTGTGGTTTGTCATTTGAGGTTATGCCGAGACTATTGGAGTGAATTTCTTTATCGCAATAAGTTTGAGGAATCAAGCCCACCACAGGTTGACAAACCTGTGGTGAGCGAGAGCAAGTTAGTACCCCCTGTCCCTTACAGTGCTCTGCTACCTAAACCCTTATCTGAACCACTGATTGACTTACCCGTTTCTGTCACCAAGGATGTGGAAAATGGTAAACCCGTGGATAAAAAGCCTAAGACCAAACCTGATGCGAATCTTAAAGGTAAGAAGAATGCCCGATTAATCTCTCGCATGGCAAGAAACAAACCGAGACCTCCTGTCAATCCTGACCCTATTGTGCTCAGTGAAGATTCTGACTCGAAAATTGAACGTTTCCTAGAAAGCGAGTATCCCTATTCCGAAGGACTGTGTGATAAACCCGCATACAATTTTGTGGAGAACTTGCCACCTTGTTTGCTAAATGATCCTAATTATCCCGGCATCAAAATGCCTTGTGAAACCCCTGGTGACTCATCAAAACCCCCTCATGTTCTATCTCAATCAGCTGCTCCACCATGTGACCAGTGTGGCTCATGGTTAGAAATGTATTACCTTGATGTGCCAATGTTGCAGTCTAGAATTCATGCTCTAGAGGATCAAGCTGCGAGGCTCACCAGTCAAAAAGCAAAGGTGCCATCCACTGATAAGAAACAGTGAACAATTGGTTCTATTTTGTTTAAGAACGTGGAGTCGGCAACAACATTCGTCAATTCAAAATTGGCGTAGCTCGATCAACCTCACTGGTATGATTATCACTTGTTTATATGATAAACCCACACCTCTGTTATAGCGTGGATTTGTTTTGACACATAAGCATGCATTATTGTATATAATTTTGTTTTGATAAATTGAATTTTGTTATTATTTTAAGTTTCGACTGGATTTGGCTTGGATTCAATTGATCGTGGAATTAGATTTGATTGTTTAATTTGGCTTCAACCGAATACTATGTTGATCATTCAAGTTGTCAATATTTTCTAAACATAGACTGTTTCTGGAATTCCAATTTTGAATGCAGTCAATGGTTTGATTTGAATTGGTTATATTCTATACGATATGGTTGGCATAATTGTTATAATGTTATAATCCGTATCTGATTCGACCAATTCGAATATCATTCTATTAATACATAACCAAAATGCAAGTTGTTCACATCGTTTGACCACGTTATCAGCTCGTTTCATATTGCAATAAATGTATTGTTTAAATTTGATTTGTTGAAATGGAAATGATTATGCCCAGTATGGCGATTTGTTTCTACAATTAAACTTAGCCATATACGTTTTGATTATTTACCCAGTTTATGTTATGAATTCTGATGATTCTTTCACGCTCCTGTATGTTGACTGTGTGGTGATCAATAACGAAATTCGTTGGGTCGATACTCATTAAGTATGATTTCATTTGAATACAATCGAAACAATTTACCTATCTTTACACTTGATCGAATGATATCAATGCTATGACTATAACGAGTCAATGATGGTTACGACCATTATTTCAATCATATCTGTTAACTATTTGACACTCAGTGAACGAATTCTATGGCAAATTTTTGTGGATATTGTTATGCATGTTTCATTTTGATAATAATCGTAACAAGCTTTCTATATTGGCATTTGATTAAAACGATATAAATCGATTATGATTGCATCGTATCTTATACGATTTGGTTCACCGTTGATTTCATTTGTTATGAAACAGTCCTGTTATGATTTGACCTGATTTTAT
>SNQJ01S0171862.1:7112-17773 GCA_010110895.2 Picea sitchensis
GTACAGGATGTTGCATAATCTATTTCTACATCTGAGTTATTCATACATAATATTTCCAATACTTAGACACATGAGAAATTCAAACAAATCTTCCATTGTTAAGACTACGCAAATAATCAATGTATAGTTCAGTTATTTCCTTGTAAACCACAAAGAGGTTATCTGTTTTTTTTTAATTTATACAATTCATAGTGAAGAGACTATTTAAACTAAACCACAGTATTCCTATGGCTTGAAAGAAAATTGTACATTCCATTAACAAAATAATTAGAAGATCTATATATATCCACAGGCTCGGATCTAAATAGTCATAAATAGAACACCCAGAGCGATAACAATCATCATCGGGACCCCAATTCTGAATCCTTGAAATCCAAACATTAAAATTGAAACCCGAGTACATTTCTTGAATAAGGCATGGTACATATCTATCGTTGCGACTGTATAATCCCTGCAGGAAAGTTGAGACGAAGTATTAACTTCAAATAGAATCCAAGCAAACTTTAGCATTGAAGTTAAATTAATTAAGACAACGAAGATCTCCTCATATATGGTTAATACTTATCTTGAAGTTATCACAGGTATACTCCCAATCAGAGTTGTGATCCGTCGACATACCGAAGGGGGAGGAGTGAACTTGAAGAGTCTGATGGGTACCCTCGCAGTGAAACAGGGGGGTCCCATCATTAGATGTGATAACCAACAAAGAAAAAGAAAGGAATACTAAATGATTGCACAACTGTAAAATAGATCGGACATTATTCAAAGAAGGAAAATCAATAACATACAACATATAATTACTACACATAATGTCCAGTCGAGTCACAGAGAGTACTCTGAAGTATGTCCCTTGTAAGAACGAATTCACCCATAAATATTTATAATTGAATTGAAATCAACACAGAATACTTGGGTTTTTCCCTTTACAAAATGAAACTATGATAAGAAAATTCAAAGATTTCAAATGATAAGGTTGTATAGGGTAGGATGTTTAGACCAGAGGCATTTTTCCCAACTCAAAACTACAGACAAAGTTATGGGATGTTAACCCACTTTTTTCTCTTAAACATTTACGGACTGTTGATAAGGATACGGGTTTCAATCAAGTTACACCTAGCGTTAAGCATACAAAACCTAAGTTAAATATCATGTAAAAACCACAAGAAGTGTAACTGATTCATAACTGAGGACATGTTCGAACAATGATATTATCCCCTAAATCTCCACAGTTTTGACATGAACCACAATAAAAAAAATCACAGGCCAGGTGCCGAAAACATTTCTTTTCCAAACGAAATAACGTAGATATACACAGTGGATGACCCTATTATTATTATCATTCTTTGTTATGAAAATGATTCATGGAAGACATCGAGGGGCGTACGCAAAGAATCAAGAGAATTTCATAAAGTTTAAATAGAGGTAAAAATCCCCATACAGTCTTCACGACTGTTTTTTTTAAAACTCAAAGAAAAACGAAATCACACTTATACTGCGTAAGGGAAGGACCCTCCCTCAGAGGTAAAACTAGTTCCAAATTAGGATTTAACACCCTAGACAAACCATGAAGCAGGTAAGAAAACCATAAATTAGACGGTGAGTCATATCAAAGCACCAAAATCTCAGGAAGACACAGGCAGAACACACACATCAATACCGGATGGAGTAACCACAAATGATGTAGAGCAACCAAGCCAAAATGTAGTATATTCGATAATGTTATTATAGCCAAAATAGAAGAACCAACATCCTCGCTACCTTTGACCTTTTCGTTCTAGAAAATTGTCTACGCATTTTTTACAAGTGCAATATCTATCGTAGAGTACCAGGGTTTGGGAAGAAGACCGAAACAGAGGTTAAGAGAAAAGCCACAGAAAACTAATTGTTAGAGGAAAACTAAAAAAAACTACCACTGAATTCAAGTGAATAGCACAATCAGGAACCTTGAAGGTAACCAAGGCACATTAGTCACACAAAAAGTCAGATACCAATTATTGAAGGATGCTTACCTTGCAAAGGGTTTCCAACCGGGGTTCTCCTAATGTTCCATTTTCCAGAACGAGCTCCAGTTCACGAATGTTGGCCATGCCACCAAGCCAAATAGTAACATAGGTAGTATCACAGTGGTTTGCATAAATGCAGAGACAGGAAATGAATGGACAAAACAATAGTAAACCCTCCAACGAGTCGAGTAATGGCGATGGGTACAAACTGTGTCGAGGCCATGTGAACCATGCAAGGTGGAAAAAACACAGTGGGCTCGGAGGTCAAGTGATGGCTAAAGGAGTATGCCATAGGATATATTAAATGTCGTAGGTATAGCTATTAAGACCAAACATCGTTACCTTTGTAACTTTATTTATTTCCATATTTATGGTGAAGTACAATTATAGACCAGTTAGGGTTTAGTTGTGCATCACTGTTGTTCTGGTCATGTGATAACTCTTTCCTATCATCTCATTAACACTTAGGCCAAGTTAGTTTCCTTGGGGTCATTCAACAACAAGAAAAGATACAGTTGCCTTTTGTGCTAGTCACAACCACCAGTTAGTTAATACTTATGTGCACGGGCGTCATATACTTATAGCTATGATAACTTTATCATGAGGGTCGTTAAAGGGTAATATAATTATACTATAGATTGCACGAATGGGATAGAATTCCTATAGTATAGAATTAATTTGTGAAAATAGAATGAAAGACCAAGGTGGATACATGTCTTAGGCAGTAGTTTATACCTTCACTCTTGTGGAAGGTAGAATCGATATTGCCATAAATAAATTATGTACATCTATATTTATATGAAACTTACACCCATGTCAAGAAGCGGTAAGAGTAAGCTATGAATGCCAAGGAAGTAGTAGGACCTTTCTGTAGTAAATTTAATGATTGCTTGCAAGGTTTCCTCTTTTAGACAAATGATCAATTTTGGTGATTGTAAATGACAAAATAATTATTTGGTAAATTTGGGAAACATTACCAGAGGGAAGGTCATATATAAATTCAGAAAAAACAAAAGACTTATTTGACTTGGCGCATTCAAAATCCAAATCAAATTCCTAGAGAATAACTATCCAATTACAGTACTTTCCCGCCAACAATTGTCGAATAAGGATATGTTGCATGGGGTTGCAATCGGAAATGACCATGGTTCTGCGTAATAATATGTAGTGACGAAAACGTTGAACAACTTGAACAACTTCCACGACCAGTTTCTCCACATGTAAATATTTGGTTTCGGTAGTCGTGAGACTCCAACTCAAATATTATATAATATGTTCATCGTGTGAATCATCCTCTTGGACTAAAGCCATAGAAATGGTAGAGTAAGAAGAAACTAAGTACAGTAAATAATCTCAACTTTAGTCAGGTGGAAAAAACAATGGTGTATGGGTTAAGGCAAGTTTCAAAGCTTGTAATGCTTTGGTCATAGTGTCATCCTATAAAAAATCATAACCTTTCTTAAGGAGTTGAGTAAATCCTTTCGTTAATTCAGTGTAGTTGGGAATGAATCGACATAAAAAGTTTGCCTTCCCTTGCAAACTTTGGAGTTGGTGTAGTGTGGAAGGAGGAGGCAAATTAAGAATAGCTTCAACCTTCAAGGGGTCTACTCGAATCCCATGTATAGACACGATACAACCAAGAATTCATCTAGATTCTACACAAAAAACATATTTGTGTGGATTCAAACGTATGCGATAACAACGACAGCATAGGAAAATGGCCTGTAAATGTGTCGGGTGATCTTGACGATGCATGGAATGCATAGGTAGATCACCTAGATAGGGTTGTATGATGTTCTTAATGTAATGAAAAATGTAATATATAGTGCGTTGAAGAGTCGCTCCAACATTTTTGAGACCAAAAGGTAGTTTCTGGTATGTGAAGGCCCCTAAGGGAAAATAAAAGCAGTCTTATGTTGATCCGTAGGTAAAATATTGATTTGATTATAGATGAAGAAACCATCCATCAAGGAGAATATTTCACTCATAGCACAGTCGTCAACAATCTATCCAACGAAAGGGGTTGGATAATTGTCTTTGGGACAAGCTTTGTTTATATCCCTATAATCTACACAAACACAGATCGTGCCTTGTTTCTTGTTTACTGGAACAATATTGGAAACCCAATCGGTTAAATCCATAGGATAGACAAAGCTAGGTTCAAGAATTTTTTCAACTTCAAGCTTAATAGTAAAGGATTTGCGTGGATTTACTAGGCGAAGTCTTCGTCGAACGGGTTTAGCATTCAGGTAGGTCTTAATCTCATGCACAACAATATCAATATCAATACCATGAATTTCTTCATAACTCTAGGAAAATATTTCATGGAATTCTTGGAAAATGGATTTATAAGTGCACACCTCATCAGTAGAACATGAGGCACCGATTTGAACATTTTCCATGACTCCAGGTTTAATCGATATGTCAAGAGGAACGGTAGGTGAAATATTACTAAAGTTCCCTTCATACAAAACATCGTGTGTAGGCTTAGGAACAAAAGAAATAACAACGACAATGGACGGAATCGAAATCCGTTGGTAACTCTCTATGGTCTCATTCTCTAGGAAGAGAATAGAACGATGATGCCCATAGTCCCATGGAGTATCTTCCATGGACATGATCGTCATGATCATCTCATCAGTAGGAAATATCATGTGGACTAGATCAGGAGATGTATCACCGAGAGAAGGAGGAGAAGGAATTGTCGATTGAATAGCTTGATAAGTTGATTCCACCGGACTTAAAGGCATTTGGTTGCCATAACGAAGATAGTCACCAGAGCTAGGTACTATCCATGGGTCATAAGACTCATGGGTTTCATGAACAAAGGTTGATATCATGTTAATTGAGGTGACAAAAGGAGGAGGAATATCAGGTGGTGGAATAGGAAATGTACCCATCAATATTGAATCTTTTAAAATACCCACGTTGACATTATCCTAACCGGAAGGTGTTTTCAAAATAAAAGGTATGTTTCTAGTATGTGAATCAGAATTAAAGAAGGCCAGTTGATCAACAATAATGACATTTTCTTGGTGTGGAAAACTTAACAAATGGAAAAGTGTAGAAACAACTGTGTGAATGGAATCAATCTAGCTATGGCCAAGTAGAAGGTTGTAATCGATAGGTGCATCAAAGACCTCAACCTCGGCATTAACTTCTTTAACTTCTAACATAATAGACAACGAAGGAAGAACATCGTAAGGTTTAAACCATGTACCATTAAAATCTTTAAGATTATTGTGCGACTCGGTAAGGGTAGGAGAGCCAATATATTTCCAACAAGTAACATACATAATGCAAGTCGAGGCCCCTTCATCAATAATGGTTTGAAAAATATTCTTATTTTCCACAACAACTTGGATCTGAAATGCTAATTGAGAAGGGAGCCTTGGAATATGATCTTCCAAGTCAAATATTATCAAATTATTATCAGTAGGATCAATTCCACTAATAGTCTTTAACAATGCCTTTCATTGTGTAGGAAAAATTTGAAGGACTTCGAGATCTGACATCGCAAAGGGTGCTTGTGGAAGGTCTTCTACAATATTGTAGTTTTGGGTAGCATGTGTGTGAGGAGTAAATGAATACTTTCAAACAATGCCCTTAGGAGGAGGACGAAGAAATATATATACGTTCGGTCATTCAAGATGAAGAGGACCATTTGGAGGTGAAGTTGGGGGAGGAGGTTGAACCAATGGAGGTGGTAAATCATCAACTCTCTCTTTCAAAGGAGAATAATCTTTGGCTTGAGTTTCAACTACAATTTCATTCTCATTGGAGTCACCAGTAACATAAGGACATAAGATGTGGTAGAGGGAGAAGGTTGGTCATGAATGACCAATTGGGTATGTTGCTGAGAAGGAAAAGGTTGTGACAAGACAACGGGTGTAGGAGGTTTCTCGGTCCCTTGCAGGAACTTAGTAACCTCAACTCGTCGTGGAAAATATTTCGTATAATGATCCTCACTACATATAAGGCAAGGATAATGCAGTTTACGTTTTTCCTTGTCATCAACAGGTTGTGTTTTGGTTTTCTCAGATTTATTATTATTATTATTGTCCTCTTTATTCCTACTCTTCCATTTCTTTTGATTTTTACCAGTAGGCGTAGATTGAACCGAATTGAATTCAGAGGTTTTACCAAGGGAAGGAGTTGGGTTAGGATTATTTTGTACATTAGACGTAGTAGACTTCGGATTGGTATGATTGGCCTATTTAGACTGAGTCTTAGCTTGAAAAGCGCCAATCACACCATCAACAACATGATAAGCTACTGGAGGTGTTGGGGTAGGAGCCGTAGATGGACGAGGCGCATCAGAAATAAAGTCATATAGTGTGCTCGTTTGTGAATAAACAAGATCTAGATATTGAGCACGACTAATCTCGTACTCTTCCGTGACGACACCACTCATGTAAACATCACTAGCTATAGGCCCAGTGAGTGACTTGGTAAACCACTCAACCAATAGTTGATTAGGAAGGGGAACTTTGATTAAGTATCTTCTCCTCCTCCACTCATGGATATGATCAGAAATATGAGTGGAATAAGATTGTTTAAATGAACTCAAAATTTTAGTTCCTGTCTCATATCGAATTGGCAATTGGTAATGCATTAAGAAATCCATGGCTAGGGTATTGAAGTCAATAAATAATCCTTGTGGTAACTCAATATACCATTTGGCTGCCAAACCTATGAGAGTTCTTTGGAAAATTCATAATCTTATAGAGTCATCCATCAATGAGTTGGACGAACACCAAATATGGAAAGTCATGACGTGATTATTTGGGTCTTCTCTTGATAGATTGTCAAACTTAGGAATGTCAAATGGTAATTTGGCTGGTATGATGGGCCAATAAGGAGAATGAAAAATAGGATCATTCAAAATCCTAGATAAATATGGTAAATCCAAAGTAGCAAGAAATGGGAATTGTCGGTTCAGTTGAGGAAACTGGTAGTTTTGGGGAGGTAGTCCCGTAGGTATACTGGTAGGACTACAAGAAGTCTGTATATAGTTAAATAGTCCTGACAAATTTGGCTGTGTAGGTTTTGATTAAGTAAGCTCCCTTGGAAAGGACCATTAGACTAAAAATTTTGACCCCAAGTAGTATTCATAAAACTTGGATACGGTTGTCCAAGATTAGCGGGTACAAAAGAATTAATTTGAGGATGTTTACCCGCAGACGATTGTTGATTCCCTTGGATAGGAAGAGTCCAAGGTTGATATTGTAATCCAGGTATATTTTTCAAATAAAATAGGTTATGGATTCCAACTTGAGGTTTCCCCCCAAGTTGAGGTTGTCCCCCAATTTGAGGTTTCCCCCCAACTTGAGGCTAGCCTCCAATAGGAATATAAAAACTAGAAGAAAATATATGATTGGGGCCTCCAACTGGATCTGAGATACTAGGACCAGGATGATTAGATCCTCTAGGCGATGGTGGAGGAGGAACGTAAGTCCCCCCGGCGAGAACCTAGGTAGCTGTAAGAACAAAATGACTAGCAGCATTATACCTAGGAGGAACAAAAATATTAGACCCTCTGGATGGATTCTGGATAGGAATATAAATGGAAGTATTCAAAGTGTTATACCTAGGGGGAAGTGACGGATTTTATCTAGGCGTAAGTGGCGTTCCAATAGGAGATTGAGTGATGACCACATTTATGGTAGAAACAGGTGTTGCTTATGGGACAGTGGTAGAGTTGGCGATCTGGAGAGGAAGAATCGAGTGAGAACCCATCAATAATTGGTATGAAACTGTGACAATGTTACTAGTTTCACCAGTAAAATGATCTAAAGATATTGTATAAACATCAAAAGTCACAGGCATTTTTTATGCCACGAATGCTAGTCTATAAAAAATATCATGTCCCGAAGGAGTTATCTGAAAAGGATGGACATGGATAGAGAAAGGATTAAAAATTCTAGTAGTTTGAATGGGGGTTCTAAATGATTCACATTGAAAAAGTCGATTGTTTACACCATACTCTGTGTTAGGTCCAGTAAGTACTTCAATATACTCGTCAGCAACAAGGTCTCCCGATGAATTTATCCAGAGCAAGTGTGGTTCTTGTACAACACTCAATAATGGATTTACGGAAAGTATTGACTCCTCTAAAGGATTTGAACTTCCAATATCAGAGGCTATGATGTTATTGACTGCTCCTTCAGGAGATCCCTCTGGTGAGTTAGGAAGCAAAGGGACGTAATCTTCCAGATATTTCGGAGGTAGCCATTGCATCCTACGTGAACGGTGAGGTCCAATGTTGGTTGCACCAAATAAATAAAGGAACAAATATATCGCCAACTAGAGAAACAAACAACACTCACTAATAAAATCTAGAAATCAAACTAAGAAAAAAATCCTTCTTATTTCGAAGTCACTAGTTGGTGATGAAATCCAACATCGCGAAATTAAGAAAACAAGGGGTTGGGATAAAGCGGGTGGAAAATTTACATTGACGACCTACTTAATAGACTTACACCCTGGTGCAACCTCCCACACATAATCGTGGGTATGCCCTCCAAGGATCCCGAGTGAGTTTGCCCAACATCGATTCTAGGTACCGTGAAGACTTTCCCCTCCACAGTCACCTCATGGAAATACCCTAAAGAGATAGGATACTAAGGTTACCAATTATGACATGATGCCTAGGGAAACAATTAACAATCCAATCCACGTGCAAAGGTAGGGTACCTAGCCTGAAATCAACTCGAGAAGGTCCCAACAAGATTTTCTTCTAAAGTGACCCCCAATAATATGTGCAATATCTACACTAAGACTGGCAAAGCAGGGTGAGTAACTCTACCAACGCTTATGCGACCTCATGATCGACCCTTGTGTTAGAAGGGATTCCTAGGACAAAATGTAGCAAGTGGATTTGAACTCTCCCTATCACAAGATACTATTGTGTGTTTTGATGCTTTGGAGACTGTGCCTTACAACCTATTCCAAATTTCTATCCTAGATAATGTTGGTGAAGATAATTTCTAGAAAATAAAAGTTTGCTAATAAATTTTAAAATTACGTTGTATTTTAAAGGTCATTGTTTACTCAAAAAGGAAACGGAAATGAAAATGATGATGCATGTGACCTTGACCCAATAAAATGCAAGAAGAGATTATTATGAAATCTTTCAAATCAATGAACTCTAATTACAGTAGGGATAAGGTATCTCTTTTTGAAATAAAAAATCTACAAAACACAATTTCTCAATTGTTGAATGAACAAAATTCCAAATAATCATAAGCTACAAATTTTTCCAATTTTCTCTTTTAACAAATATTTTGAATGAAACAATTTTCTTGTGAAAGATCACTAAAAAAGAAGAATGACCTTAGTTCTTTCTTTCTCAACTCAGATCAGATATGTAATGAAGAAAATAAAGTGTAATCCAAGAAACTTAACACACTCTGAACACGATTCCCAAATAAAACCTATAATGTAGACAAAAATGAAATGATAGGAAATCCTTTTGTCAAATGAAAACAAAAATGTTTCTCAATCAATGAAAAATATAGAAAGTAAGAACAATCCAAAACTTCAAATAAATCAAGGACTCTTTGTCAAACAAGCACTCAGGACCAAGATCTAGAGATTATACCCTTGTGACAAAAATGAAAAAGAAAAATTTACAAAGAAAAACTTTCAATTTCCAAAAGTTAATCAAATGCAAGCTTCAAACTTATGAATCAATCATTCACTAGTATCATAAGTTCATCCAAGCTAGTTGAGGAAAAATTGGGAAGAAAAAATAAAAATTGGCTATTTCCAACAATTCCCACAGGAATCGTCGAGGGTTGCAGTGGAGCACAGTGCAACGATCTAGGGTCGTTGCATGTTGTCAATGAGGTAAAGTGCGACGCCATCGCACTGGTCTGCACCAGTAGAGTGAGACATCATAGGTGTTACACATTATTTTCGTCATCCCTATGACCATTAATGATGTAAACCTATCTGTTGCCTTCAGAGGGGTTAGTGGCATGAGTTCCTGAAGAGAGAAGGAAGAAGAACATTTTCTGAGAAAAGAAGTTGCATTTTCCTATGTAAAAACCCTATAAAAAGGAAGTTTGCAGGATGCCTATGTATTAGGGTGCGAGAATGCATGATTCTCGCAGGTTGTACCATAGCTAGGTTGCGAGAGGTTCATAGGTTGCAGTATAGGTAGGGTGCGAGAATGCTTACACATGGGAAAAACGAGTGTTTTCTTGAATCTTCTAGAAGGAGAAACTTCCATGGTGAGGTGGCATCCAAATGTTTTGGATCTTACTCGCTTTCAGGATTTGGTGGGATCATCCTAACCTCCTCACCTTATCCTCTTCATCTTATAAAAGGAGAGGATCTCTCATGGAGAAAGTTATCTTGTAGATTTGGGGCTGAGCTTTGGAGCTTGGATTGTGCTAAGTTGGATTTGGCTTGGAATTATTAGCTTGGTTAGAGTGGTTTTGAGTTTTGCCTTTGTCAAGATAGATTGTGAATACTATCAGATCCGTGCTTTCAGAATTCTTGGAGTGAAAGTGTGTGGGGAACGAAGGACAGTTGGAAGGGACCTTATGACATCAAGGCCATGGTTGTAATCTCTCTTTCACATTTAATATGATACAGTGATATGATTATTTCCTATAAATCTTGTTGTGTTTTATTGTATGATTCCTTGAT
>SNQJ01S0171862.1:19393-39876 GCA_010110895.2 Picea sitchensis
CTTTTGTTTTTCCTTCTTATGGAAACATTGGTCCTCCTCACATCGCTACTTTGAGCCTTCCAGGTCTCACTATTGGATTACCGGTATGGTTGTTTTCCACTCAGGTAACCCCGAATGTAGTTAGTGCTTCAGTCACAAGCACTTCCCCCCAAGAGCATAAACCTCATGTTGATCCTTCACCTTCTTCACCAGTAAGGTCTTCTTCTCCTTCTTCGCTTGCAATGTTGCCTTCCATTTCATTTTCTTTGTCGGGTGAAAGTTCTGAAGCTAGTAACCCAGTGAATAAGAAGAAGAAAGATAAACAAGGGTAAAAACCTCCAACCACTGTCAAACAAGTTGGAAAACAACCAGTTACTATTAGTCGTGCTGGGAGTGTTGATGATGTCAAGATCACCTAAACAACCCATAAGCCCAAGTACCCTTGAAGGCTTTGTAAGGGTATCCATATTCTTAAGGAATTCCTTGGTCTATCCAAGGTTATAGAAGCATGGTCTACACATCCTCACCAACCCACATCGTTAGCCTCTGAACAACATGATGAAAACCCCCCGTCAACCAGTCATGATACCATTGGGAAGAAGAAAAGTAGAGTCAAGTTCCCGTGCATGTTATGAAAAGGGAGTCATCTCACTCACCTTTTCCCTTGTATGGACGAAGACTCGAAATTACTAGAAGACATGACTGTTTCACAACCTCAACTTCCAGCTGCTTACCGTAAGATTTCTCTCAAACCTCCGATAGTTGATGGAATAATCACTTCCTTCCCTCCACTGGTCAATCTAGTTGATCATGTCGTCAATCTAGTCACATCCTTAGTTGAACTAGTTTACAAAGTGGTTGATCCGATACCATCCTCGGTCAATCCCACTCTCCCCTCAGAGAGTGAAACCCAAGCGGTCGATCCGTTTCCACCTGTCGACCCCATTCTCCCTTTGGAGAATGAAACTCAAGTGGTCGATCTGATCTCTCCATCAGTCGATCCTACTCTCCCACTAGAGAGTAAACCCAATATTGCCCATGTTTTTCTCGTTGATACAGAATCTCTCATGCCGAGGGGTATTCCTCCTTCTCCCATAGGACCCCCTCTAAGTAATGAGACCATCCATTTTGATTGGGGTGTGCTAACTGGACCTCGTCTTCCCTCTCACATTCCTTTCCAGATTACAGTACAGGTTTGTGGTCGAGACGTTCCTCAGACACTGATAGATGAAGGTGCATTTGTTAGTATTTTGTCCTCTTTTGCTTGGCAAGCTTTGGGTTGTCCTCCACTTGCGTCGGTTACGTAGAATCTGTTAGCTTTTAATAGAAGAACTAGTCAACCCTTAGGGACCCTTCCTTAGTTTCCTGTAACTTTGGGAGGGAAAACTGTCTTTATTGATGTCATGGTAGTCCAAGACCCCTTGGATTTCTCTTTACTCCTTGGGCGAGATTATGTCTATGCCATGAAAGCTATTGTTCCCACTCTTTTTCGTGTGATATCTTTCCCTCAAGATGGACGGGTTGTGACTATTGATCAAATTTCATTCATTGACCCCGCCTGGATTGCCTCATTGAATGGTTCTTATATGCAGACAGTATCACCCCCGCCACAGGTCAATTATGTGGCGTTGTCACCCATGGCTTCGACTTCTGATGACTTAGATCCAGTAGTTGACATGGTGATCTCTTCGATAGGGTTGTTAGAGCCTGATCTCTTTACTCCTATCACAACCCTCGACATGGTGTCCTTCCAGAGTGTGTTTCTTCCTTCTAGTGAAGACCTCTTGGAATCCATGACCGAGTTTTGTCCCTTGACATGGTGTCATTCTATAGCATTGTCCTCTTGGAATCCATGATCAAGAAGAGAGTTTGAGGATAGTTTTTGCGTCTCTGAGGTAACCTTGTTAAAAAATGAAACAGAGGTATATGAGCATGATTTTCTAATTTCAAGTTCGTTAAAAAATGAAACCACTTGAGGATAGTTTTTGCGTCTTTGTAGCAAACTAGTTAAAAAATGAAACAAAGGTTACGAGCATAGTTCTTGTTTCTGTGTCAAGCTCGTTAAAAAATGAAATAGTTTTCCCCCTCTCTATTTGTGTCAAGTCCTTCATCTAGTATTTGAAGCTTCATTTCATTCTCCTTTGCAGTTGGATGAAATGAAGCTTGGGGGGCATTTGCCTCAGCCTCTGGACTTCATGCTGAAGTTAAGCCGCTAGTTTCTTAAGCTGGGGGCTAAGTACCAACCATCCATCTGTTATGCGTTGGGAAGTCGCAAGCATAGTTTTCTATGGTTCAAGCTTGTGTAAAAATGAAACCACTTACCTCAAGCATAGTTCCCTCTGGTTCAAGCTTGCGTAAAAATGAAACCATGTCCAAGCATAGTTTTGTTTAGTTTTTAAGCTTGTGTAAAAATAAAATCTATCCCAAGCATAGTTTTGTTTAGTTTTTAAGCTTGTGTAAAAATAAAATCTATCCCAGGCATAGTTTTTTTTTGTTTTTAAGCTTGCATAAAAATGAAAACAATCCTGAGCTTAGTCTTTGTTCTTGCTCATGCTCGTAAATACATGAGAATAAGTTATCGAGCTTAGTCTTTGTTCTTTCTCGTACTCGTAAATCAATGAGAATGTAACCGAGTATACTTTTATCACTTTTTCGGACTCGTAAAGGTTATACGAAAACAAAACCCCTTGGAGTTCCCTTTAAGCTCTTTTCAGACTCTCTAAACATGAAAATATTTCCGAGCGACCTTGTTCTTTTCACGCTCATTAAAGTATTTGAAGAAAATGTTTGTTGAGCGATAGTTTATCTCTTTTTCGGTCTCATCAGACTACTTTACGAAAAAGGAACTGAGAGAGTTCTCTTTTAAGTGTTTTTCCAAACTATATAATCATGAAAAACCTTCGAGTTTTCTATCTTTGGACTCGTTAAACAAAACAGTGACAGGCCCATACAGGACCGAACCACTCCTTCCTAGGGTTTGTTAAACATACTCCGAGGGACTCGTCCGAAGGATGAGCTTACAGTACAACCATATGTTATCCTTCTCAAGCTTGCGTAAAAATAAAGAGGTACTCGCCAGAAATGGTGGGGGGGAAATTGGGAAAGAAATGTATATAAACTTATATTCTATGGAAGAGTCACTTTTGAACATGACACCCTTTCACTCGCTCTGTGTCTAGGTTGGAAAATCCACTTGTCTCCTGATCATACTCCTTTATAAGATTACAAATCGGTCTGTGATCCCTGTAGTTGAGTCAGTGTTTCCAAGACAGTTGTCGTGTCGTCAATATGTTCAAAGAGAAGTTCAACCCAGAAAGCCTTCTATTGCGTTGGCCATTTCTGTAGTCTTTAAACCTTCTATTACATCGGCCATCCCTGAGTCAGTCCTGAATCACTTGTTACTCTAATCTACATCAAATCTTGTTACTTGTTTCATGTCATTGATGTGGGATACATTAAGGCCCTCCTGTGACGAGTCTTTTCCTGTCGACTTCAACTCATTATCTAGGAATTAGACTTAGAAACTAATTGGTACCTTGGATCTTGCATGCCTCAATGGCAGGTTTCCTCGCTTTTGACAGTGGGTTTTCATTATTGACCCCTGATCGGGGGATTCTGCCGAGTGTTTGACTTTAGCTCATTAATTCACATTCGTTGGATTGTACCAGAGTACCTTGGGAGTCATTGACATTAATGGTGATTTCCCTCACACTTGTTAATGGTATACACTAATGACCGGTAATCAAGTGGTTTCTACTGTGTTCGACTTCAACACATGTATTCGCATGGTTAGATTCGTACTATAGAGTGGTGGATATAAAGACCCTGGATCTTTTCTGACAGATTCAGGTTGCATTGGAGTATATTCATTTTGTACTGTTGCATATATCCACATTGTATGTCTCGTGGCTATGTTCAAATTTGAGTATTTAACATATAGATCCACAGTGTATTTTTGGTGGCTATGTTCAGATTTGAGTCATATTGGCATGGATCCACAGTGTATGTTTGGTGGCCATGACCTGTCTTACTTGACATGGATCTTCGCATGTCGGCATTTATGCTTTGAGTCATTTTTATTATGAGTATGGGAATTCCTACCTCAGTGATGATATATTATTGTGTTGTATTTCCTTGTTTGTTGGCATATTTCTGACCGACTGTTCCTTGTTCCCTACACACATCGACAAAGTATTTCAGCTATCACTCTGTTCTAACTTCATACTTTGGGGGGCTCTCTGTTACACATTATTTTCGTCATGCCTATCACCGTTAATGATGTAAACCTATCTATTTCCTTCAGAGGGGTCAGTGGCCTGATTTCCTGAAGAGAGAAGGAAGAAGAACTTTTTCTAAGAAAAGAAGTTGCATTTTCCTATGTAAAAACCCTATAAAAAGGAAGTTCGCAGGCTGCCTATGTATTAGGGTACGAGAATTCCTGATTCTCACAGGTTGCACCATATCTAGGTTGCAAGAGGTTTGCAGGTTTCACTATAGATAGGGTGTGAGAATGCTTACACATGGAAAAAATGAGTGTTTTCTCGAATCTTCTAGAAGGAGAAACTTCCATGGTGAGGTGGCATCTGAATGGTTTGGATCTTACTTGCTTTCATGATTTGGTGGGATCATCCTAACCTCCTCACCTTATCCTCTTCATATTATAAAAGGAGAGGAGCTCTCATGGAGAAAGTTAGCTTGTAGCTTTGGGGCTAAGCTTTGGAGCTTGGATTGGGCTAAGTTGGATTTGGCTTGGAATTATTAGCTTGGTTAGAGTGGTTTTGAGTTTTTCCTTTGTCAAGATAGATTGTGAATACTATCAGATCTATGCTTTCAGAATTCTTGGATTGAAAGTGTGCGGGGAACGAAGGACAGCTGGAAGGGACCTTACGACATCAAGGCCATGGTTGTAATCTCTCTTTCACATTTAATATGATACTGTGATATGATTATTTCCTATAAAGCTTGTTGTGTTTTATCGTATGATTCCTTGAGCACATACATAGGTTTATATTGAGTTTATGCTATTACTATCACTTCATTTGTTTGCGTTCTTTTGCAGGTTCATTATCATATGAGCGTTGGAACGGAGCTAGGTTGGTGATGGCGAGAGGAAGCGACATTTAAACGGTATGTCACCTATCCCTCTTTAGCTAGTAAATTCAATATTTAAAACTTAAGGAAAGCATCATGTTTTGGTGTGTTTTGTTTTAGATCTAGGTGGATCTAGGGATATCAATTAGTGTCCGCACCTACCGATTAGTCTGATAACAATAGGGTTGTAGCGGTCTACCTATAGAGTACAATGCGATAATCTCTAAAACTAAAGGGAAATGGAAAGAAAGACAAAAATTCTCACTGAACCTTCAGACCCAGGGAGTCTATATAGATCACCCATAGACTCAGAGAATGAATTTGACCAAAAGAAGCTAGGATAAATGAAAATAAGAGGAAAAAAAACAAAAGAACGTTGTCCCCAGTATGGTCCCCAATTTTTTTATTGGATTAATCAGTACGTGCAGACACAAACAGATCTCCCTAACTTCCATGAGAAACTAGAAAAAAACATAATAGAATACACACTTCACCTTAAAATTCATCATCATATGAACTAGTTTAGTGAGGTAAAAGTGACATAACTTTTAAACAACGCTTGATCCTCACTAGTGTCGTCCTTGTAGCTCCTTCCTTGAGTTGGAAGAATAGTAAGTATGTCTAAGAATCACAAGCCAATGAAGAGGGGAAACAATGATACATGTATTCTAATGAAGTCTATATATATGATCAAGGAATTATACAATAGAAGACAAGATGCTTATATAGGGAAGAAATGTATTATTGTATTAAGTGAATAGAAATTGGAGAATGCAACCCATGCCTTGATGTTTCAAGGTCCCCTTTCAAGGTCCCCTTTCAATGGATCTTTTATTCAACACACACACCTTTTCTCCAAATGCCTTGAATGAAGAATATCCACAATTTGTCTTGAAGAACTAAAGCAAAGCTCTCAAGCATAATCTGAAGTAGAACTCTCCATACAAATCTTAGCCTATTCAACCCTATCATTTTCCATGGGAGATCCCTCTTTATATAGTGTGAAAGAGACATGGATGAGGAGATTAGGATGATCCCACCAAATTATAGAAGCAAGTAATATCCAAACCGATTGAAGGACATCTCATCTTCTAGAATATTCCCTTCTAGAAAATTCATGAATTTTGACTTTTCCTATGCTTTAAGCATCATCACACCCTATGCGCAAGCAACTTGCAACGAAGTCGCACTCCAGGTTTAGGGAAGAGTGCGACGATAAAGCATCATCACACCCCATGCAAATAGCAGGGTGCGGCGACCTTCCTTGACATGGTTTTTGAAAGAGGAAAGAAAATCACTTTTTCCATGGAGAAAGTCTCTTTTAATATTTTCAGGGAACGTGAACACATTTTGTCGGGTGGTCACCGAGGTGACCAAAATAATGTGTAACACAAGGTTTGAATGAACTTGATACCTTATGATTCAAATGTCATGGCGTCTTTCTTTAGGTCGATTACTGCATAGTTTTCATAGGCCCAATCAATCCCAGGTACTGCAGGGTAAGGGTCCTTATCCCCCATGATCTCAATCACCTCAAAGTCGGCTATAGTCTTCAGTCCCGTAACATCTATTTCCAAATTATCAAGTCTTCCTATAAGGAATATGAAATATTGGTTGGCCATTCTTAAGTGTATTGGGGAATATGTCAACTGGGGCTTTCCTAGGGCTTCCCAAGTCTTTTTAGGTAGAATGTTCACGTCAGATCCTAGATCTAGCAGAACATCCTTAATCTCAAATTCGTCTACCTAAGATAATAGTATCAACTCCTTTCCAATTTGTACTTTTCTTCTCTGCACTCTCTGAAGACTCTTCTCGGAAATATTAGTCCTTATTCTTTCTTCTATGGGTTCCTCATTTCCTAAAACTAGGTATAACACATTGCACAACTTTTCTGTTAATTGGTCATTCCCGAGAATATCAGAGAATAATTGAAACAAAGGTCGACTACATTTTAAGGTTTCTCAAGTTGTCTTGGTGTGACTACATGGTTTCTTGGTGCAGGGAGTGAATAAGGGACTTGCGCAACCTTAGGGTAACCAATAGGCTATGGGGGTTTCTCTTGCATCTTAGGGCTAGGGATATTCTGAAATACTTCTATGGAATTTTTAAAGAACAAATTATGTTTTAGAGGGTCATACATGTCTTCTTTAGGTGCTTGTTTATGGATATGACGTATATTATTAGCATCGAATCCTGTCTTTGCTCCTCCTCGAGTGACGATATTCAGGTTGGGCAATTGTCCTTTACCAACTCTCTTGATTTCTGAACTAATGAAGTTAGTTCCTCGTTGACGTACCCAATCTTCCCATTTTGAAATTAGTTATGGGTAGTCTTCAATTGTGTGTCCATTGTTTCTACAGTGGGAGCACCATGGTTGCCTTGTAGGAGGAAAGTCTCCATCCATATGGAGTTTCTCATCACAGTTATAACATCTTCTTGGACCTCTTCCCCCGGTTCTTCCTCCTCTGAAGTCTCTTCAGGATCTACCTCCTCGACCTCTTCTCGGTCCCTGAGGGTTTTCATTCACCTAGAATGATGTTCAGTCCAACTTGTCTGCAAGTGCATCCAATGCTCTACATTGATTAGTAGTATGTGTGGTAGATGCGTAAAACTCATAGTTTATTGTATTTGGTAATGTCAAATATTTCTGCATAATGGGGCATTGTCTCGGCCCATGCCCATGGATTCGAAAAATATCACAATACTCAACTGTCGGTGCTACTTGCCTCCCTGGAAAAGCATGGTATGGGGTGGAGTTATGGAATGGTATGTTCACAGACACTTGCGCAACTCCTCCCATGGGTCCTGGTGAGGGTCCCATTGAATTTTGAGGAGGTCCCATTTGCCTCATTCGTGGACATTTGTTCACCAGATGTCCCTCTATATAACATCTAGTGCACCAGACCTGCAATCGTCCTGGTCTAGGTATCATCAGTTCTTGAATCTTTTCTGTAAGCGTTGATATTTTCCCTTGTAGTTGCACCAAATTTTCATCTGTTGTGGGTCTGGTCACTCTCAAGATCCCATGGTATTCCTCCATGGATTCAATCTTTATCTATTGTTCCAAGGTGTCTGTCAAAGTGGATATCCACTGTTGTGTTAGCGGAATCTGTGTCATAGGTAGAAATCCTTGAATGTACCATTCTCTTTGATGTTCCTTTGAGAGCTCGACCTCTTAAGGTAGTCTGGAACTCAACCAACTTATTTGCATCTGGAATCCCTCTGGATCTCTAGATTTCTTTGCACAAACACTAGTGTTGCTCCACATCTTCATCACCCTTTCCCCAGAATTCTGGGTATCGGGCAATCGAACCTCCTGCGTGACCAACCATTGTTGATATTTCTTCTCTTATCAAAATGAAACCCAACGATCATGCTTGTGATCTACCAAGGGATCCCAATATCCTCCCTGTACTCTCACTTCCTATATGTGATTGACTAACTAATTGTACTGGAATAGAACTAGCATAAGAGGGTAGTATCGAACTTACCACTTGTATAGAAGAAACTTGGGGTATGGTAAATTCGGGGCTGGTGCCACTGGCTTCAAGGAAGTTTTCTTTGATCTAGGGGGCCTCATTTTCTGCCTCTAGATTGGTCTCTTCATCCATATTCCAGATCTTTCTTTTCATACGGGATGAATCTTCTCTTTCCTCTTCAATATCCATGCTAGATTCCTTCTCCCTTACTTCTACACCTTCTCCTTCTTGTCCACCCTCCTGGGGACTTCTTTCTCTCTGCGCTTCTCTCTCACTTAATCTTTGACTGGATAATATTTCATGTCTTCTCATTTTCTGCAACTCATCCATTTTTCTTAACTCTACTTCTCTTGGTCCAACTTCTTGGATTGTTTTGTTTCTTTCTTGATCTTTCCGTGCCACCACTTCTCAACTATGGTGGATCTTTTCAAGGATCACTCGTCTCTTGAGTCCATTTCTTGTTGTTTCCCCTGCTTATGAAATAACCCTTCCCATCTCTTAGGCCATGACTCTACCTCAACCTCACCCTACCCCAAGCGAGCATGTTTACACTGCCATCACAGTTGGGGACATAGTCAACATCCCCACTTCAATCAAGAAAACTTTAATCTACAGGGGAATTTTTCTCGATAGTCTTCCCCTTGCGTCTTTCTTGAAATCTACCTCTACTCATGAAAAATATTGGTGATTTTAGGCTGCAAACTCAATAATGTATCCTTCTAATGTGGTATTGACCTAGAAATCAATCGCTCATGTGACTGGACAATCTAGCTGATGAAGTGTTGCAATATTTTATGTATCCCAAGTACAGGTCCTCTTGACTCATTCTTGGAACTCTAGAGGTTCTTGGATCCTATCTATCCATTGGAAAAAATCTTCCAGGAACTTAACACAAAATATCTCATACTAGTTGCTCAATCTATCTGAGTAAAAGACTACGTCTCGATTATCTTTCACAGATTTTCCCCTTAGCTCCGCTTCTTTCCATATGAAGGCATCACAATTTCTCTACCACTATTGGTCAATATTAGATCTGTGAATTTGTGGAAGAATCCTCCCTACAGGTTCCCTTTCTACGCAGGTCACTACAATATAACCATTTTGTTGGCGCAAGATTGATCAGACTAGGGTCCTTCTCAAGTTACCAACAAAAGGTACCAAGTAGTCTAGAGCATAATAAGTCTTTCCCGAAGTGTTGCTAAGACAAAAGGATAGGGAAGGGCAAGGAAAATACTTAGGAGGATTCACAGAACCTTCAATATTTATCCTAATCTTGCACAAGACATCTAACTACAGAATAGATCTAAACAATACACAAGAACTAAAGCTACTTATGTTTCAGAAAAGACCTCAAACACAGAGACATCATGTGGAAATTAGGAACCATAAAGAAGTACTGTAAAGATACAATGCATAAGGATAAACACAAAAAGACACAACATATTTTGAAATTTTGGATCCTTCTTCAAATATTATCTTCAGGTCTTTATCAATTACAATCTTAGAGATACACAATAGCGGTTTGTTACAGACTCTTGGCTCTGGACTCATGTCACAGATCTCTAACTCCCAAAATGGTGTACAGATTACATTATAGACTCAAAATATAACCTCTCAGCAGTAGACAACAACTATGACCAAAACCTTACTTTTGCGACACCATCCAACCCTTTTACAACCATGACCCAACCCTATATATAAGCTAAGTCATTTTTTCTGGCTTTGGATTGCATGCTTTCTTGTTCTGTTGCAACTTATTTTGCTTTGTTGGCATTGTATTATCCTTTTCATAACTGATTTATGTTGCTTCTCCTTGCTCTGGTGTCCAGATTCTTCTGCAGCGCGCAACTCATACTGGGTCAAAACTGGGACTGTAGTCCTTACGCAACTCCTTATCCAAAAATGAAGGCCTAATGACGCTCGCTACTCCTCCTCAAACCGCAGGTCGGAAGGTCCACGTCAACAGGATCTTTCTCCTTCCTCTCACCCGAAGAACTCTAAAACGGTTCTTCTATTTTCCCTTTAGAAAATCTGCACCCACAACAAATTCTCGTGGGATCCCCTCTTTGCACTTAGGAGATCGGACTTCGCAATATCGCGAATCCTGTGGTCAAGCGCCGACTCACTGTGACCCCGAATCCCAAACTTCTAAAATTCCAATATCACTTTGACTTGTCAGCTTTCATGCGTTCACGAGTTGCGATAACATACAACTCTACTTACGAACCCCGAAACCCCAAGGTGTCAGACTCCAACACGCTTCTCGATGCTGGCCCCACAACTAACTTTCTAGCCTTCTCGAGACTCCAACTTGATTTGACCTCCACGTCGATAGTGTGCCACCTGTCCACCCCGCTGACTCTTGTGGCCCCACACAATCCTATTGATCCTTCACGGCTTCGCGCTTCGCGATTTCGTGAACTTTGATGCCAAATTTCGACCCTTCCACTCACGAAATCCCGATAGGCGATTTCACGAGTGATCCAACAGACCCTGGCTGACTTGGATCGATGGCTCTGCCTCTCCTAATATTTTACCTTTTGGAATATTCACGGTAACTCCCCTGCTCCTCCGTGAGATCTAACGACTCACAAGACTTCGCGGATTCTCCACAGAGAATTTTGACTGTCGATTCCTTCTTTGAGAAGTTGTTCTCCTGCGGTCCGATGTCGCTACACCTTCCTTCAGATCTTCAAGATACTTGGACACTTCCCTTTCTTCTGCTCCTTTGAAGGTCCACTTCCTTCTGGGATTTTCCATGACTCTGCGTCTTTCAGAAAAACCTTTGCACGCACTCCTTGCGGACACCTCAACTGCACTCCTTGCAGGAACTCTTGCTCAGATAGAAAAACAATTGAAACTCATTTCATTACCCTTTCCTCTCTGATATCAAATATTTAACAAGAAATCATTCATACATAGCATAAAAGCAATTTCATGACATAAAGAGTAAAAACATTCATGAGCATAGCATTTAAAGATGCTGCATGCCGCAGAGAATATATGAACACCATGGGTTTGAATCACAACTTTCTTGTATTAATTCAGAACTTTTACCATGAGTTTGAATCACAACTTTCTTGTATTAATTCAGAACTTTTGTACATGGAGTCTGCTACACAACTCTCTTTCTCTCTTCTATGCGCTTCACACTTCTAATGCTAATGTTACAATACACAATGAGGGCGTCTATATCTCGTTTCCCTCTTGCGCTCTAAGACTATCAAATCTACACATTCAATTCTACCTACTTACATTAACTACCATAAATGCCTTCTATCTACTAAGGATGAGAGTAAATCGCTCAAGGTCCATTTACATTACCCAAGTGCACTCCTTCTTAATTATCTTATTTAAGATGGCGCATCAATTTCAAGGTAATTTCAAAATTTGTGCTGGCGCTTGCCCAACTGTCTTTTGCTTCCACGCTGGCTCGCTTGAGATGCTCCTACATCATACTCCCTGGCTTGAAAAATTTCATGGGCTCCTGTCCATGAGCTCACACACGGTCTGTCCATGCTTCTAGATCTTTGCTTCGGTCTCCCAGCTGACATCTTCAACTAGATGGCCCTTCCACTTGACCAAGGATTCAAAGTATTCCCTTCGTCTGGTCTTCTTGCTCACTCTTTTGTCCAATATGAGCTCCATCTGCGACCCTTCTGCCACTGGCATCTGCTTTGTCCACTGGATCACTGGCTGTTCATTTTCTATTCCTGCTTCCTTAGCTTTATATGGGTACAAATCTGAGATATTGAATATCGGAGAAATTTCGATCCCATTAGGTAATTCAATCTCATAAGCATTCGCCCCAAACTTCTTCAAGACCTTACATGGTCCGATTTTCTTCATCTTCAGTTTGTTATATGTTCCTCTTGGGAACCTTTCCTTCCTTAAATGTGCCAGAACCAAATCACCAACCTCAAATTGAAGTTGTCACCTGTGCTGATCTGCTCTTTGCTTATATTCCTGGCTTGAATTCTGCAATCGTTCCTTCACCTGGCTGTGAAGTTCTTTCATCGCCTCTGCAAAATCTTCTGCACTAGCGCTCCTAGTCGTAGTCTGTTATGAATCTCTCAGTTCAGAAATCCCTCTTGGTTGCACGCCATAGACAATCTGAAATGGACTTTGCCCTGTGCTTCTGCTAACTGATTCGTTATAAGAAAACTCTGCCTGTGGTAATATGTTGTCCCACTGGCTGAGGTGTTCTGTCACCAAGCTTCTCAACAAGTCTCCCAGACTTCTGTTCACCACTTCCATCTGTCCAACTGTCTGAGGATGATAAGCCGAACTAAATGACAAGTTAGTTCCCAACTTCTTTCATAAGGTCCTCCAAAAGTTTCCTATGAACTTAGTGTCTCGATCCGAAACTATACTCCTTGGTAAGCCATGAAGTCGAATGACTTCTTTGAAAAACAGATTCGCAATGTGAGTTGTGTCACTAGTTTTCTGACATGGAATGAAGTGTGCCATCTTGGAAAATCTATCCACCACCACAAATATTGAATCAAAACCTCTTTGTGTTCTTGGCAACCCCAATATGAAATCCATGCTGATTGCATCCCATGGCCTTTCAGGTATGGGAAATGGTTGATAAAACCCTGCATTTTGTTTTCTTCCCTTTGAATGATGGAAAATTATGCATCTATCCACGAATCTCTTGATGTCTGCTCGCATTCTCGGCCAAAAATATGACTCATTCAATTTTGCGAACGTCTTGTCATGACCAAAGTGTCATGCCAATCCTCCGTTATGTTTCTCCTTCAGCAAATTCTCCCTCATAGAACATTTCAGAATACACAGTTGATTACCTCTAAACAGTAATCCTTCCTGGATCATGTACTCTACCCATTGGCTTCTATCCCTGAGAATTGGATTCTTAGCTGCTTCATACGCCTCCTTAAAATCTGGATCATCTCTATACATGTCCCTGAGATCATCAAAACCCAACGTTTTGACTTTGAACTCCTGCAATAGAAAACACTTTCTGCTCAAAGCATCAGCTACTTTGTTAGCAGTACCTGAAATATGTTTAATCACAAAAGTGAAATTTTGCATGTACTCCACCCATTTAACATGTCTCTAATTCAACTTTTCCTATTGAGTCACAAACTGCAGTGCATGATTGTCATTGTATAAGATAAACTCCTTCGAGATCAAGTAGTGTCTCCATTTCTTCAATGCATGGATGATAGCATAGAACTCCTTATTATAAGTGGAGTATTTCACTTTCACTTCATTTAGATTCTCACTGAAGTATGCTATCGACTTGTCTTCTTGACTCAAGACTGCCCCTATTGCAAATCCACTTGCATCGCATTTCACTTGAAATGTCTTTTGGAAATCCGGCAACACCAAAACTAGTTGTTCCGTAATCTTCCTCTTCAACAGATTAAAACTCTTCTCAGCCTCTTCTGTCCAATGACAATACTTGTGTCTTTTCTTCACTGTGTCCATCATTGGTGCACTAATTCCATTGAAATTTCTGATGAATTTTCGGTAGAAACCAGCCAATCCATGGAAACTTCTCACCTCAAAGATATTCTTCGGTGATGGTCAATTCTTGATTACCTCCACCTTATCTGGATCCATCCTTAACTCATTTTATGAAATAACAAACCCCAAGTAAATGAGCTCTATCTTCATGAATGAGGATTTCTTCATATTTATCAACAAATTCTCCTGTTGTAACCTCTTTATCACTATAGCCAAATGTTTCAGATGCTCTGCCACTGTTTTACTGAAAACTAGTATGTCATCTAAATACACAATGACAAATTTTCCAATGAACTCCCTCAGGATTTCGTTCATCAACCTCATGAAGGTACTCAACACATTTGTTAAGCCAAACGACATAACAAGCCATTCATACAACCCTTCATTGGTTTTGAATGTTGTCTTCCATTCATCGCCTTCTCTCATGCGGATTTGATGATAACCGTTTTTCAAATCAATATTTGAAAAGAATTTTGCTCCACTCAAGCAATCCATCAAATCATCCATCCTTGGTAATGGAAATCTGTACCTGATGGTTATCTTGTTAATCGCCCTCGATTCAGTACACATCCTCCAACCTCCATCTTTCTTCGGAATGAGTACTGTTGGAATAGCACATGGACTCAAGGTTTCTCTGACCAAACCTTTGTCTAACAAATCCTGGACTTGTCTTTTGACCTCTTCATTCTCTTGCGGCATCAAGTTGTACATGGCTTTGTTTGGAAAACTGGCTCCCGATATGAGATCAATATGATGACTCACACTTCTGATTGGTGGCAACAAATGAGCTAGTTCGTCCACTACGATGTCAGCGAACTCCTCCAGCAGTTCCTGAACTTCTTCTGGTAAATCATCTACTCTTGTGCTGGTCAAAACAATCTTCGGTTTCCTGACCATAATAAATTGCGGTTCTTCTTTATTTTAAACCTCTGTAAGAAGTTCCTTCCCACTCATGAGAAGTACTGTGTTGCTTACTTCCGGTTTCACCTCCTTATCTTTAATTGGAAGCAACATGTGCGTCCTCCCATTATTNATCCTCCTATTTTGAATTCAACTAAACACTGTTTAGTGACAGTTACCTGATGTCCTTTTTGTAGCCACGAAACTCTGTATGGGCTTGGATGATCAATCGTCTCTAGCTCCAGCTTTTCTACCATCTCTGTAGAAACAAGATTATCTATGCTACCACTGTCCACGATGACCTTGCATACCCTGTCCTTGGTCTTGCAAGTAGTCCGAAAAAGTCTAGTTCTTTGGACTGAACTCTCCACCTCCTTCTCTGGTGTCAAAAGAACTTTTCGCATCATCAGTGATCTTCCGCCTTCATCATCTTCTGCCTCAACATCTCCCCTCTGTGCTTCGGCGATGTGAGTTTCTACACTCTCCTTCTTTTTGTCTGGACACTCGTAAGACTTGTGCCCATTCTTTCCACATGTGAAGCATGTTATTACTCCACCTCTTCCTCTTCCTCTACCCCTAGTACGAGGAAAAGTATTATTGTCAGCATAATCTCCTCTCTGCTCGGTATGCTATCCTCTCTGTTCAGCATATGGCCCTCGTTGTGAGGTTCCACCTCTCTCAGTTTGAGTATGAGGTTTCTTCCATTCCTCCTTGGGCTTCTGATATTTATCCTGGGAAACCGATTTGCTTCTGGGCTGACTTCTGCCTCGACCTCTTTGACCCTGCCTTCGGCTCAGCTTCTCTTCTGCTTTCAGAGCCATCTGATAAGCATCTTCCACCGTTCGGATGGTTACCATTCTCATCTCATCCTAAATGTCGTATCTCAGGCCATTCATGTATCTGGCTACTTTTTCATCATCGCTCTCCCGATGACCTGCCCTGATGTTTAGTCTGTAGAATTCTTCAATGTATTCTTTCACTGTCATCAGCTTCTGTCTCAGGCTTTGCATCCTCCTGAACAGAGTGATCTGGTAATCTCTCGGGATGAATTTTTCCTTCATCTTCACGATCATTCTATCCCAGCTCTTAATCTTCTACTTGCCTCTGCAGCATCTGTCAGCTTGTATTTCATCCCACCACAATGCTGCATGTCCTTTCAATCTTGTGACAACATGCTTGAATTTCTTGTCTTCCTCGACATATTCGTAGTTGAAATAAGTGTCCAGAGCTCTAATCCAATCTAGAATCTCCTCTGCGTCCAGATTTCCTTCGTAAACTGGAATGTCCATTTTCGCTCTTGCACCCATTCTTGCAATAACTCTGATCAAACATTCGTTTGCTCCATCTTCAGCTGCAACTTCTTCTTCATGTTTAGCCTCAACTTCGCTTTCGAAATCACTAAGATCCCTCGCACTGACTGTGCATCTTTGTGTTGTCTCCGTGTCTTCAAGTCTAGCTCGTAGATCACACATCTCTCTCTCCATGGCTGGATCAGTCATCTGCCTACCTCTTCTTCTCATCATTTCCTTATCCTCTGGTGGATTGGGTGTTTGCCTGTCCCTTATCCTTAGCCGCATCATGAATTCTCTTCTTCTGTACTACAGAAAGCAAAGAACCTTTATGCGCTCTGATACCATAAAATGATGGCGCCCGCTACTCCTCCTCAACCCGCAAGTCGGAAGGTCCACGTCAACAGGATTTTTCTCCTTCCTCTGGCCCGAAGAACTCTAAAATGGTTCTTCTATTTTCCCTTCGGAAAATATGCACCCACAACAAATTCTCGTGGGATCCCTTCTTTGCACTTAGGAGATCGGACTTCGCGATATCGCGAATCCTGTGGTCAAGTGTCGGCTCACTGTGACCCCGAATCCCGAACTTACAAAATTCTGATATCACTCCGACTTGTCGGCTTTCACGCATTCGTGAGTTGGGATAACATACAAATCTACTTACGAACCCTGAAACCCCGAGGTGTCAAACTCCGACACGCTTCTCGGCGCTGGCCCCACAACTAACTTTCTAGCCTTCTCGAGACTCCAACTCGATTTGACCTCCACGTCGATAGTGTGCCACCTGTCCACCCCGCTGACTCCTGTGGCCCCACACAATCCTATCGATCCTTCACGGCTTCGCGCTTCACGATTTCGTGAACTTTGATGCCAAATTTCGACCCTTCCACTCACGAAATCCCGATAGGCGATTTCACGAGTGATCCAATGGCCCCTGGATGACTTGGATCGATGGCTCTACCTCTCCTAAGATTTTACCTTTTGGAATATTCACGGTAACTCCCCTGCTCCTCCGTGAGATCTAACGACTCACAAGACTTTGCAGATTCTCCATAGAGAATTCTAACCGTCCATTCCTTCTTTGAGAACTTGTTCTCCTACGGTCCGATGTCGCTACACCTTCCTTCAGATTTTCAAGATACTTGGACACTTCCCTTCCTTCTGCTCGTTCAAAGGTCCACTTCCTTCTGGTCTTTTCCACGACTCTGCGTCTTTCAGAAAAACCTTTGCATGCACTCCTTTGCATGCACTACCATAAATGCCTTCTATCTACTAAGGACGAGAGCAAATCGCTCAAGGTTCGTTTACATTACCCAAGTGCGCTCCTTCTTAATTATCTTATTTAAGATGGCGCATCAATTTCAAGGTAATTTCAAAATTTACGCTGGCGCTTGCCCAACTGTCTTTTGCTTTCGTGCTGGCTCGCTTGAGATGCTCCTGCATCAAGGCCCCAACATGTTCTTAAGGATGAGGCTTCAGGGTTGGATATCTTAAAACTAGGTAGTTAATGTTCAAGCAAGGTGGAGGTTAACACCAGTTTTGCAATTTTGAGGATCGATTCAACAATTTTTCCATGAGGACATGAAATGACTTTGGCATGGGGGAAATGTTGAGCCTCTTTTTGTCACCTCCAATTTCCTTATCTTGTCCCATATCCTAACTAGTTTTTCCTAATACATATGTACTCTTTGCCTATTTTCCTCAACAGACATGTCCTTTAGCATTATTGTGTACATATGAGGTAACTTATGTTTAAACATGATTGATGACATTTACTAATGATTAGAATTTAATAATTGATGTTTTAATCTCTCTAATTAGTTTTATTATCTAAGAAGATCTTATGACAACAACTTCTATTCGTCTGATACATGTTTTGTTTTTCGTCCGGTACTCATCTTGTCTGGTACCAATATTTGCACTCGTCCGATACCTACCTTTACACTTGTTTGGTACCTATCTTTGTGCTTGTCTGATACCTATCTTTGGACTTGCCCAATACCTATATTCACGATCATCCAATACCAATGTTGAGTTTTTCCTGTACCTGTTCATATGTTCGTTTGGTACCGATTTATATGACTGTGTGCATTCGATACCGATTTATGCGACTGTGTGCATCCAGTACCAGTATTTTCTTCCAGTTATGTGTGTCTGGTACCCATTCCGTATTTGTAGGCTTGGGTATTTGAACAAGGTTGTTCTCGATGGTTCCAAGGAATTTTTTGTCTCAAACATTCTTTGTTCATTGAAGACCATGATACATTTTATCATTCATGCACTTTGTTTCATGAGGATGAAATCGCCCCTTTGAAAATCGATACATCAACCAATTGCAATATCTGTGAAAATATTTGATGTTATCTACAGACTTTGATTGTAACAGTTTATTATCTTTAAAGGCAGATCCTTGTAGATGATAGACATATGGATATAGAATTAAGCATTGTTATTATTTAAGATTGGTTCTTGAAGATTGGGGCTTGTACCTCTATTTTATGAAGTAATGATATAATTGAAGTATATGGATTCTATGTGTGTGTTCAAATCTTCTATTTTGTAAGTTTCTTTTAAGATATTTCTTGTTGGCATGCTCACAAAATTTTGTGTTTGATCACAACATCTAACTTTATTCTCGTTATGTTTCAGTGACACATTTGATAGCATACAATATAGTTGTATGATAATTTTGAATGAGCGAGAGTTTGGTGTGTGATGTGAGATTTTTTAGTGCAATGATTTATGAGTAATTATGTGTCATCTTTATGTGAGTATATGAGAATAAACATTTGATGTAAATGGTTTAGTGTTTATCTAGACTAAATGTTATAGTTTTTTTTTTTTTTTTTCAAATCTAGGGACAAGTTGGATCACCATCTTTCACCATACATGAGCCTACAATGGAATATTTCACCACACTTAGAGTTTTCTTCCAGAATCGATTAGACTACATCTTGCAAACATGGGAACAAACAAGGTCTCCATCTCTCACCCTACATGCACCTATAATGGAGTGTTTTGTCCTGCATGGTATTTCTTTTAGTATTGATTGAGTTTTCTTTTAAGAGGATGCAAAGTGTTAATTGTTGTTAGTTTAGTTTCTCTAGGAGATAGAATCAAATTTCATCTTTCCCTTTCATGAGCCAACAATGAACAGATCCATCACCTGAGCAAGAACTTTAGATTATATGCTTGTTTATGAGTTTTTCTTTTTGAATTTTGAACTGTGTGGAGAGTGTTATTTGAAAAGTGTGAAAATAGAGTATTTGGTTTGAAAGTGTTTCTTATATAGGTTATACTCATCAAACATAGGAATTTATCTATTATCGACACATATAGTGCATCAACTCTATTGATTATGAAACCAAATTGACATATTAAATTATTGCAATATATTGAACATATAATTGCACCAATAGTTTCTCTGAGGAATCATCTATTGTCACCTGTACTATGTTATCTACATCAAATGATGGATGGGGAGATGTGTGAGAGTGTAGTGGTGTAGCCTCAATGGATGAAATAGTTTGGACTACAAAAGAGATGATTGGTGGGTGGCATATGGGTGCAACCACTATGGATGGATGGGATGGAAAAGGTGGTGGGGGTGGGACAAGATAAACCCTCATGGGTTATACGAGTGATGGTAAAACCATTGGGTGGAAAGTGGTATCCCAAGAGCCGGGGTAGGGTGGACAAGCACTAGATTTTCCCTGTAGGCTAGGATAAATGGTGGGGTGAATGTTGGTAGTCGTGGTGTTGTGGGAAACCTAGCAATGAATGGACCAACATTCATACACATTTATAATATTTTTATTAATAGAAAAATGTGAAATTCAAACAAAACAATATAACAAATTTCGCATTTAAACAATATTTAAATTGACGCATGATACTTGTGAAGGGGGTGAGCTATCCATCCAAGGTGGACATTGTTTATCATCATATCATACTCCAACCTGTAGAAACACAACACCATTATATTTCATTCCTCATAAACAACCTATAGAAACAAAACAACTATCTTACAGATATAGTTAAATAATAGTTGATTAGTGGGGATGTCAGAGAATAAGTAGAGCACCATGGTGAATTTATCAAAGGTATAATATACCTAGGTATGTGGTACACTAAATGAACAAGATGCTACTACTGTTGTATCAGTGGTGAAAATTGGCATTGATTCATCTGTTGAGGTCGAGGGTTTTCTATTCGAGTGTAACAACTATAAACATCATGTAAGTAGATATAG